>JAKSZP010015533.1:0-11702 GCA_022478985.1 Massospora cicadina | reverse complement strand
TGAAGCGCTGAATTTCAAAAGAGTGAAGTTCCCTTAGCTTCAAAGCCCAACCAAGAGGTGGTGCTCCAACATTTCACGTCTCACCGTTGTGGCAAAGAAAAAAGTGACAAATATTTGGTTGGATTTAGTCCAACGTGTGCACTTTTTGACCACTCATTGACCATCTGGGAGATTGACCACCACGCGCACCCATGCAGTGATGTCCACTGCTTGTGCATAATTAAACCTGAGATCCAACCATCCACAGGTCATAGAGTGTGGTGTAACATATACAGCAGCTGGGAAGTGTTTGTGCATATTATCGCAAAACTTTTCATAAAGTGCCATTAATTTCCAGAAAAACACGAAACTCATGCTCAACTGATGACATGGGCTGGCAATGCGGAGTTTTGATAAACTGGTTACATCGTGCTTGCCATTCTAAATTCTTTAATGAAATATTTTCTGCAGTTTTTTTTTCTTTATATTGGCTACTGGTGTCGCCTGGGCATTTATGAAGCTTTGCATGGTGTAAATACTGATCCTGTGCCCTTTACTACGCTCACCCAATCTTTACCCAATGTTAGATGCACACTCATCTCCACGTGTTTATTATCAAACTTACCTAGTCTTGAATTGATTGATTTATTCAAGGTACGCCGACCAGGGGACAGACAGTACCAATCACAACACTCAAAACGGCAAGACAAACTACTAACCAGGTGGGAAGCAGAAACTGTTTAACCCACCATGGCAGAGGGTGAGGAGGGGTCGGGGGTTGGTTTTCAGAAAGACCCACCTCGATCAAGGGGTGTTGGTTACAGTACCGGATCAGAGCAGAGAACCAGGGCGTTAGGGCATCTGCATAGTGGGGGCTGAGGTCAGCATAGTAGGAGTTTTCCACTTCTGCATCAAGATAATGATGGGAAAGTGTTTCAACAAAAGCTGCGAGGAGAACTTCAGCTTCTTTGCGGGCTTCAGGAAGTTGGGTGAAAAAGGATATACTGTGGCGGGTGATTTTGGTTGAGGGGTTAATGAAGCAAGCGTTGCGACATTCATAACAGCGATTTCAGCATTATCAAATAGTTTTGAGATGTCATTGCAGGGAGATTCAGGGAAGTTGGGGGGAAGAAGATGGTGGGCAGGCCATGCTGGAGCTGAGCCACTGACTGGGCCACCGCGGTGCATAGTTTTGGGCAATGAGGAGAGGCCACCGCAGCTAAGGCTAGCTGGTGGTCACTTTGGAAGGGGGCTGTATTGGGTAGAGGAGCAAAATGGCGAGGGGTAGGGGTTTCATCAAAGTCGGGAAGGAAAAATTCTGCCCGACCATAATCGCCATAGCAGAGAGGTTGACCTGTATGCTTACTAATGAGGATATTACCTGATTCTTCAGTTTCAGCCAATAGATCCCATGGATTTTGGTTCACTGGAATAGTGGCGTTTAAATTTGAGTGGGTAGGATTGGGAGAATGGGCAGCTGCTTGGGTGCGAATGTTGGTCCAAGCATTGCTCTGATTGGATGGCGTAGATTTAGGTGGGAGAGTGAGGATGGAGGTTTTGGGTGGGGCTGATTTTCCATGTGGGCCCACTGAACGAGATTGAGGGTGGGAGGGGCAGCAAAGCGCCCCATACTGAACCTCCAGAGGGGGGCTCAGAAGCTGTGTCAGCGGATTTGGCCTTAGGACATGCTCTTTTTGCATGGTCGAGGCCAAAGCAGAGGGAACAAATCTGCCTACCTTTATTAACCCGAGCCCAAAAGAAATGATCAGGCGCTGCAGCCACACTAGCGCGGGGTGGGATTTGTTGGGCTATGGTAGGGTGGTGTGGTATGATGGTGGCTGTTGCACGAGGAGCATCAGGGCGCTCTGCACCAGATGGGATGGCAAAGATGAGGTTGGGCTGAGTGCCATAAGCCATGAGCCCCGTGACCAACTGGTCATACAAAACCTGGGGTGGAAGGTGGGATGGGAGATTTGCAAAGGATACCACCAGCGTGGTGTCTGAAGGGAGGCGAGTACGGGTTGTGAGAATGGGGTTTTTTTATAAATTAGAGGAGTTTGTGCTGCCGCTTCAGCATCCTCCTCAGATTGGAACCCAACGTCAAAGTAGCCCTTAAAAGGGCGGAAGTCTATAAAGCCAGCTGGCGCAAAGGCTGTAGTGACTAGGTCATTAATTGCCTTATCAGCATATGGAAACAAACGCCCATAGTCCACTCTGAGGCAATAGCAAATAGCAGAGCGAGGGAGGGCGAGAGGATGGGGGCGAGAAGGGTGGACGCGCGCCAGGTGGAGCGCTAGGTCTCGTGGGGGGAAAAAACGGTTGGAAACAGTGGGTGGGCTGTTTGAACCCGTCCAAACGCGCTTTCCTGCAGGGCGGAAAACGCTAGGTGGGGGTGCACTGCTGCCCCACACTGGGGTGGCAGGCGGCAGAGCCAAGGACATCAAAGAATAGGTTTGGGCAGATGGCTGTGGATAAATAAACTTAAATTAAAATCGCTCAAAAGTGACTTTGAGCGGTTAAAGAGAGTTTTTCTAGTCTTGAATTGAATTAGTTGAAATTAGTGATTGCAAAGAGAAAGAAGAGTTTTAGTAACCTTTTTTAAAAAAAGAAGAATTATGAGTTAGTATACAAAATGAATTTAGTAAATTCAACCAATCTTCTTTAGTTTTGCTGTCCAAAATTCAGTAGGACAACATAAGGTATTAATAACTGCCCTGGTGGATACTGGAGCCACAGGTAATTCTATTTATCTGAAAGTGGTGCAGGCCTTAGACCCTAAATTCACAACAAGGGCACCTAATTGTGTGCTTTGCAAGTCCTAATGGTTTTCCTCTGGCTAAACAACTTTATTCAGTGCTCATGAACATGAATTTGTATAAATTTTGCAGAAATTCTAGAGCTGCTATACTCAATGACTTTGGGATAGTCTGATGACACTGTCAATTAGTGGTCATCGATTTGGAAAGGAAAAAGCTAGTCTTTACCTCGTCTTTGCTTCAGGTGAATTCCCTCTCTTACCTTGATTGAAAACAGGTAATTCAGTGGCAGTTATGGTGGAGTATTCTTCTACTGATGTCATGCCTGACTTGAATACCTTGCTAAAGATCCTAGAGCCCTTCAATACTATGTGTGATGTGGAAGACGCTAGTTGCTTCATAAGACACTCAGAGTTTATCTGAGCTTCCAGTTAATGGTTAACCTAATTAAAAATCATCTTCTCCTTTCTTACATACGCAGGTAAGGAAGATCTTTTTTAAAAAGATTGGATGATAATATGACAGTAAAGGGATAGATAATCACTAGAACCTCTTTTTTCATATTTTTTGTTTTTTTATAATGTTAAGCTCACCCTGAGACCTTATGTGAATTATGGCTTTTGGACAGTGTTAAAATCCCAGATCCATACACCATACCTATTGGAATTTCGTGAGAAATTTTGATTTTCAGGCGCTATGAAGGCTACAAAATTATAAGTTTCATGTCTCTAGCAAGAGATAAAATAAGGCACCAAAATAATTAGTTTTGTTGAATAGTGGATTCAAATCGGAATAACAATAATCAATTTTAATTGACTAAAAGGTAACTTTGTGAGACAAGATACTTGGTGCTTTATTAGTTAGAATTTAGAGATATTTATATGAAGAGGATTTTTAAATCTAGTAAAGGATCTTCATGCTTCAAGCGAGGTAAGATCATTTCTGTAAGAGGACTAATATGGCTGATTATTCAATTTGATACAATTTATGTTAGATAAATTCAACCTTCACCTTGTGGGATCAACCCTTTTGGAATGCTTAATCTCTTCAGAAAGATTATCCTTTTCAGGAGGATGAGACTGATAACAATGAAGAGTTTATTTTCAGTCTAAAAGAGAATTAGATATATCTGACAAATTTTTTAGAATCTTATTAGACCAAAATTCTGAACCTTAAACTTGATTAGAATTGGTGATTGCAGTTGAATATCCAACAATGCCCTCCTAAAGATCTTGCCTAGGGGGAACGTACTTTTGAAGAAAACTACTATGAACTCTATTAAGAACAGTTCCAGTGTCAACAGCTTAAATGGAGTATTCAATACCCCAACAATAGATAATACAATAGGGTCCAGACCATAAGGTATCAAGTTTGTGAATTTGTTTTCCAGTTCTATGATGATAAAAGATTACAAGTTCTCCTATTTGATATTCCGGTAAAGTAGGTTGGGTAGCATTGGTCTTAAGTCCTTTATTGAAGTTGTAGTAGCAAGAGAACGCGAAGCTAAGGCTTGCACTCTGATAATCTCATCAGCTAACCTTCTCATAGATAATTCATTAGTTTGCTGGGTGGCATTATCAAGTATAGGTTGTACATTATGGTGGAATATGATACCAACCATACAGCCTTGAAAGGAGACATTCCAATTATACAATAATAGCTAACCCTGTAAGCTAACAATGTACTAGGTAAGTATAGATTCATCTATTAGGATCGTTTAAAGACATCTTTTGTAGAATAGCCACCAGGGTACCATTATCTCATTCAATGGCACCATTAGTAGAAGGATTATAAGGATATGTAAATAACTGATAGGTACCCATCAATTCTGTAAGCTTGGATACTACTTGTAAAAAAATTGGTTCCATTATCAGATAATAGTACTTTTGGGCTACCATGTCGGGTGAAAACTTGCTTAATAAAATAAAGATGCAGTAGACTTAGCGGTGACAGTGGAAACAGAGACAGCTTCAATCCCTTTGGTAAATGGTCAATAGCTAGAATGATATAGCGGTGCCCATAAGTAGTGGTAGAAAGGGGACCCACTACATCAATACTCATAAGAATGAAAAGGTTTAGAAGGTCCCAAAATTTTATGTTGATAAATCAGATTTCCACTAAGTTGTTTATTAGCAAGTGATACAAGTTTCTAATACATTGTGCACAGTTTCCAGCATATTATCCCAATAGCATTGATTTTTTAGACACTTTAAAGTATTTGCGACAGCTCCATGCCCCACAGCGAGATAAGCCTCCATAATGGTACTGGTCCTAGTGGAAGGCTGAATAAAAGGTAGCCATTTAAATCTTAACTTCTTATAAAGAGAACCTTCTCTAATTTGTTTGTCCTCAGTTAAAGACTGTAGCTTTGCAATAACGTCTTTAGATTCACAATACCATAGTTTGGGTCTGCCAATTAGGTCATAGATACAATCCTCTTCAGCAGTGAATAAAGTCAATATAGGTAATTGTGAAAGTCCATCAGCATTTTGGTGTATAGCTCCAGAACGATGCTGAATTAAAAAGTATAATTCTGAATCTTTAAAGCCCATCTAGCTAAGGGTCCATTAGATCCTTCTTTTTTGTAACCATTTTAGAGATGCGTGACCCGTGATGACAGTAAAATTTTTGCCATCAAGGTAAGGGCTAAAATGCTTGATGGCTAATAGGACTGCAAGAAACTCTTTAAGTAACGCTATAATTGCATTTTGCTTTAGAAAGAATTTACTATAAAAATTAATAGGGTAATCTACTAGATTAGAGTCATGCTGAGATAGGATAGTCTCAATTACTACATCACTGGCATCTGTAAATAAGAAAAAAAGGCTCTTAAAATTATGATGAGCTAAAATTTGAGGCACTAATTAGAGCTTGTCGTATAAGATCATAAGTTATTATTGCAATTCTAATAAGAAAGAAACTACCTTATGTAGTAAATATACTAAGGGTTAATCAATTTCAGAAAATGGGTATGAATTGTCAGTAATAACCAACCATTCCTAAAAACACTTAAATATTGTGCAAGTTCTTAGGAACAGGCATATCCATAATGCTTGAATCTTATTAGAGAAGGGTAAAATCCCATTGTGATTAGCCTTATGACCTAAAATTCCATCTCAGCTATGAAAAAAGCACACTTAGATGGTTTTAGCTTAAGAGAAGCTGGGTGCATCTGGCCCAATACTTCTTTTAAATGGGCTATATGCTTGCTAAAAGTATGAGAAAAAACAGCAACTTCATCTAAATAAGTTTCTTAACGCAGGAAAGTTTCAAATCAAATAAACCATCCATGGCTCTTTGAAAGGTAGCAGGGGCATTGTAAAGCCCCTTCGGCATACAAGTAGGTTCAAATAAACCCTCATTAGAAATTAAAGCGCATTTTTGACGATCTTCAGGAGCCAGTTCAATTTTTTAGTAACCACTAGCAAGGCCCATGGCCAAAATGAACTGTGATTCAGACAGTAATCTTAATGAGTCATCAGTGTAAGGTAGTGGATATGAATCTTTCTGAGCAACAGCATTAAGATAATGATAAGCCAAAACCACTCTATGTCCTCCATCCCTTATTTGGAAAAGCATTAGAGGAGAAGCCATGGATTTTGGGAAGGCGTTAGTAGCCCAGCTTCAAGGTGTTGTTTTAATTCCACTGAAACTTGAGCCTCCATAACTTTAGACTTTCAACAGTTCTGGGCTCAAATAAGGGGGTGTCCCTCATTTTTAACTGATGTTGTATATTTTTTCATTAACCCAAAATCTCTGGAGCCATTGTCTAATATATCCATATACTTTTAATTAGAGCCTCAGCTGCTTTTTGTAGTCCTGGAGTAAGTGAATCTTCATATTCAACTTCAACTCTAGCAATGATATGGGGGTCATCCAACCCAAGATCACGTAGCGCCCCACAACCAGAGATAAAATATTTCATTTACAGGAGTAGGCCATATGAAAAATTGATAGGATTATTCTTTCCAAGAAATTAACCAGATGAAACCTTCTGATAGTATCAAAATTATGGGTGTCGGTTAGTTGGGCGTGATTGCTGGTTATTCGCCTAGTTTGATACTATTTAATGTTATTTAATTATTAATCAATTTAGGTTTGTCAGAATCTGTGTTCACCGCCGATTGACCATTCAAAGGTCAATTGTGGGAATTCTCAGTGGCAAGCCAATGAATCCATTGCTGAGCATCCAAAATTGGTTCCACTGTTAAATTCAAAGCACCTATGACTTATGCCAAGAATGCTCGATGTTTTATTTATTTTATTATATTGTATATGATTGACTGGCGATTTGTGCTGAGGATGGATTGCCCTAATTTAAATTCAGTGAATAGACAAGCAGATTGGGAAGGAATCGCTACCAAAATCAATACTAATTTATTAGAATTCCAACCTGGATGGCTGAGGGGTTCTAGAGGCGCAGAAGCCTAGGTATAGATAGTCATTCATTCCCTCCAAATAAACATCTCTCTCGCCCATTTACTTTTAGTTGTTAGTAGTTAGCTGCTAGATTAAGAGGAAATGGGATGGAGATCCATGACATTGGCGCGAGGTATTGTCCCTGGAGTGTCCAGCGCTGCCAGCTCCAAAACCACCCCTGAGGAGAAACAGGTGGAAACCTGGCCAACTGGTCACCAATGACAGCACTGCTGGCCATCAACTCTGCGGGGTGCAGCGCAGGAGTGCCTTGGCCACCCAGGATGGGGGCAGGACTTACTGGGGCATGCCCAGATGGGTTGGCGAAGGGTTGGGATGGTGGGCAGCGCAGGAGTGCCTTGGCTGCCCAGGATGAGGCAGGACTCGCCAGGGCACACCACAGGTCCTGGGGCTAAGGTGAAGTCTTTGGTCTGCTGTGTTGGTAGGTTGGACGCAGACTCCAACGGGGTTGGTATGCCTATATAGCAAAACGGCAAAGGGCCAACCAGTCTTTATACCGGTTGGCCTAGCACACTAGTGGATCCAATGGTCAATCTTGTGACAGTGGTGCTCACTACAGGGGGTTCCACTAGTGGGTGGACCAAGTAGTTGGAGGACAGGTATGGAGGTGGCAAGAGCCACTGGTTAAGACTGGCGCTCCTTCAAGGGGGCGCTGGTAATTGACCCGCTTTGAGGTGGGACACACTGAAGGATACCATCTAGTTAAGTGGGGGGAAATGTTGAGAAAATTTCTGATGGATCCTTCTGATGGTATCAGAATTAAGGGTGTTGGTTAGTTGGGCAAGATTGCCAGTAAATTCCTAGTTTGATACTATATAATGTTAATTGATTATTGTTTGATTTAGGTTCAGCGTAATCTGTGTTCGCCGACAATTTACCATTAATGGTCAATTGTGAGAATTTCAGTTGGAAAGCCGATAATCCATTGCCAAGCATCTGAAATTGGTTCCACTGCTAAATTCAGAGCACCAGAAACTCATGCAAAGGATGCTCGATGTTTTTTTTACTTTAGTAAATTATATAGATCAACTGGCGACTTGTGCCAAGGATGGATCAACCTAATGTAAAATTTGGTGAATAGATAAGCAGATTAGGAGGGAATAAATACCAGAATTAATGAAGATTTGTTAGAATGCTGGCCTGGATGGTTGAGAGGTTTCAGAGGCACAGTAGACTAGGTATAAATAGTTATTCATTCCCTCCAAATAAACATCTTTCTCTCGCCCATTTACTTTTGGTTGTTATTAGTTAGCTTCTAGATTAGGAGAAAAAGGTCGGAGATCCCTGACATTGGTGCGAGGTGATATGCCTGGAGGGTCCAGCGCTGCCAGCTCTAATTCACCCCTGAGGAGGACCAGGCGGGAATATGGCCAACCAGCCACCAGTGACGGCACTGATGGCTGTCAACCCTGCAGAGTGCAGCGCGGGAGTGCCTTGGCCGCCAAGGATGGGGTGGGACTTGCTGGTGCATGCCCAGATGGGTTGGCGAAGGGCTGGGATGGTGGGGAAGCATAGAAGTGCCTTGGCCTCACAGGATGGGGGAAGGACTCGCCAGGGCATACCACAGGCCCTGGGGCTAAGGTGAAGTCGTTGGTCTGCTGTGTTAGTGGGTTGGACGCAGACTCCAATGGGGTTGTATGCATATGAAGGCAAAACAGCAAAGGGCCAACTTAATCTTTATACTGGTTGGCCTGTCACAATAGCGGAGTCCATGGTCAATTTTGCATCAATTACAATTCAATTTCATAGGTCAAGAGGTAAGATTAGCTAATAAAACTAGAACAGTTCTGTTATATTTGGAATCAAGAATACTGGGACAGGGTAAGGCCAACAAATGGGAGGGTTTAAGGTTACCTGAGTTCTCCAATACATGATTAGCTGGCACTAATCCTTGCACTCCATTATCAATTACTACTTGAGCTTTAGGAGGAATTGTAATTAAGTTGGTAAAATATAAAGGCATTTCTTCAGAAACACAGACTGTTAGAGGCGAAGAATAGTCTTAGGTCCCAATATTCATTATTCAAGATAAGAAATGGAATTGGGTTATATTCAATAGACAAACACATAGCTTAAGTTTACCCTTATTATTTTAAACATGTATATAATTAAAGGTAGTTGATATCTAATTTAAAGAAAGATGATTGTCGTTAAGGCTAATTATCACTTAAAATCAATTAGAAATTTGGTTCCCAAAAACAAGTCATAACAGTTATCTTCCAACACTACTGCAAGGGCCAAAAAAATTAATTTTCCAAAACGCATTGGAAGAGAAGAATAAGCTCCTATGGATTTAGTATATGAGGGACCAGCAGTTCCATAGTCTTGAGAGTGGTTTAAATCCGGCGCAACTTTGATTTTTTCATAAAGTTGGGATAAGATAACATTTATGAGAGATCCCATGTCAATGATGGCTAACACTTTTACTTTGTGTATCACGACCCCCACTCAAGTCTCATTAGTACCAGAATGTGGGATTGTAAATACTAAATTAATAATAGGTCAAAGTGGATTAAAGGATGAATTAGAATTATAAGAAGAAATAGTATCTTTATTGACTAATCCCTCAGGAATATCAAGTTCACCTGAAGCAGAGATCACATAACAGTATTTAGAGATATTTGAAGTTTAATATTAAGGCACTAGAGCTTTTCTTTCTCATAACAATCACTTTAGTTACTACGATTTGATTCAAACAGCAAATTTGTATAATCACACACAGGAAAGATGGGCGACTTTAATAGCAAAAATAATGCAACATGGGCGAGCGTCACAGCAAGCGGTGCGCTTAACGGTGCAACTAAGGGCAAGAAACGCCCTGGAGGGGGACAAGGAACCCAATCTGCAAAGAAATCTCAAACTCAGACACTGTCTGGGTTTATGGTTTTACTGTAAAGCACGCGCAATACATGTACATTCAATTCAACCAACCTTTGTCAAAGGTGGAACATGGGATCAGACTCTTTCTTGGGAATGAGTCACTGACCCTGTGGGAGAAAACATGTGAGGCACAGCCCTCACTTTTCCCTCACGCGGTGTACGTAGCCACCAATAACATGGGCTGCAGCTAGATTGATATTGGTTTCAAAACAGCCGATGAAGCTGATGCTGCAGCAAAAATCTGTGTGGAAATTGCCCTCCCCGAGGGCAAAAAAATTGTGCGCACCGCGCGCACCAGATGGAACAAAGCGAAAACTTTGTTCATCTCCTTTGACTCGCTCCCCGCCAACCTTCCTCATAAGGTAATCGAGGAGGAGCTCCGCAAAGGTCTTGTGGCCTATGGAGAAATCCAACAACTCGAATTATAGCAATTTTGATTAATGCCTGACCTGTGCAGGGCAAAGCTATTGCTGTAATCAACCCCTTCCCAGAAGTGGAAGAGGATTTATTCAGAATTCCCCGCGCAGCAGAATTTCACTTCGCAGATGAGGGCCAGTTGGCTGCATTCTGAGTTACACTGGAACGCGCACCACCCGTTTGCAACTACTGTGGCTCACTGGGCCACAAGGAACATGCATGCCCTGTAAAAGAGGGCTTAATGGAAAATGATTTTTGTGAAGAAGCCATGGACAAAGATAATGAAAACTTCGCCAAAATGACTGACAGTCACCACCCATTCCGCTGGGGTGAAGATGGACTATACTCCATCGTGGACCCAGTTACAAGTAAACAGCGTATAGCAGCACAAAAAGCCCACAAGAGAGCAGCGGCTGAAGCGGCGGCACACGCGGAATCTGCTATTAACCACGGACAAATTCAGGAGGATATTTCAGATATTCACTGAACCAACCAATCAGAACAATATGCCCAGGTCAACTTTTTTCACAGTAACCAGACTGAGCCACAAAGCGGCATCAGTCATGCACATACTGAGGAACAATGCAACCACAATTTGGATGAAAATGCGGTGCACAATGCAACAAAGTTGAGCCTCAAAAATATAAAATCCAATCAACAATCTGCATCAAATCAACACGAGACCTGTGCAGGAAAAGTTGACGCAAATGCAAAAAACCGCAATTCCCTTGAATCATTGGGTCAGATCAAGGGAGCCAACAATGGCAGTGAAAGAGTTGGAGTACAGACGCGGAGAATGGCCAAAATGAGCCGCGGTTGGATAGGACCAGAGGGTCCTCCCAACCGCTCCTGGAGGCGCTGCGGGCACCTCAGTGTCAATAGGGACGTTAAACATCGTGGGAGCCAGGGCTCATATGTCCCAAGCCAAAAAGCTGGCATTCCTGCGAAAACCTCTTGTAGACATCTTGGCCATCCAAGAAACCCACTGCCTACAAGGGGAAGAAGAATCCTGGTCAACCAGAGTCGCACCATCACAATAAGTATGGACGTCTCACTGTGGGGTGGTAGTCCAAAACAACAAAAAATTTAAAATTACAAATTCATCATCACACTTGCATGGTCGAGTCCTGGTAGCAACAATCACATGCCAAGATGAAATAATTTTCATTAGCATGTATCTATGCACCGTGCACTGTAACTGAGAGAAAAAAAATTTAAAAATTTCTACTCTCA
>JAKSZP010015532.1:0-11743 GCA_022478985.1 Massospora cicadina | reverse complement strand
GAACTATTATTTGGCCCAACGCTTCAGCCAGTACTTCCAATTAAACACTTGATAAGTTGTACTCATAGGGATTCATTCCCTATATTACTGTCCACTTGATCTTTGTCAAGATCCCCTGATGACAGTCTCTTTTGGCCCAACACACAGTCAGCAGCTATCCCTGATTGTGGTTCCCTTTGTCTCTAGATCCCCACTCAGATTTCTACTCTTCTCTCTGAGAGTCTTCCAATTATTGCCTTCTGCAATAATATCCTTAAGATGGAACTTCACACTGGATGCAGATAGTCTAACTATACACCAAATCTATAATATTACTAATAAAACTGAAAATACTAAATGCTAGTTTTAATGTCTGTTTTTCAATGTGTTTATTATAGTGAATCCTAGGGAATTATATAGTAGGAAATTTGGCCATCTAACACTCAGTTGGCACCTCTTTGATGAAATGGCAGCTGTTGCCATTGAATCACCCTTCCTTATCTTAGCAGCAATGGTCTTCCCCATCCTGGCTAGGATTCCATCATTGGACATCCTCGAGACCTCAAATGTAAAGAGTCAGAAAACGTGTCCCTAACGTTTTCCTCTTAATCCAAGAGAACCAACCATAATTGGCTAGCGACCTGCTTAGGTAATGGAACTTATTACCATTATGGCAGGTCACTTCACCAACCAATCGATTCACTAGTTGCAGGCGACATCACTCGCCTTGCAACTCACTATTCATTCCCAATCAGTTGGTGATGAAACCTGACCAATCCCAATTGGTACACCTGATAGTTAATCACTATCAGATGCCCCTATTTTGTCAGCCACTCCACCTAATGAGATATTAGGTTTCACCCATATCGATCCTTGATGGATACAACCAGATGAATATCCCAAAATCTCCTAAACATAGTTCCTCTGAAATTCAGGCCAACCAATTTCTAATTCACTTTACCTTAGGGAATTTTCCCCTAGCAACACCAGGTAATCTAGTAGGTTGGGAATATGGGCAAAAATCCCAACAGGGGCTTCAGATTTTTGGTCAAAACCCCAAGCTGCTTGCAAAAAAGGTCCCCTGTCAGAAAAGTTGTTGGTCACTGCACACCTGCCTTGCCAGTTCAGGTCCAAATCTGCTGATGTTTTCATTTTAGTAAAGGGTAGTATAACAATTGATGATCATACACAAATTGCATAAGGTTGGGAATTATGGGATTCATGTATGTCAATAGTTGCAATTCAGTTATTCTGAGTAGGATTTTCCTATTTGGGTTAATAGTGGAATAATTTAAGTAAATCATTTTATTGTTATCATTCTGAGGTTCCCCCATTTTGCCACCGAGTTGCCTGGATGCCACCAATTTTGGAGGCTTTTGCGCCCCTTATGACATACAATTCATTTAACCTTTTTATAAGTATTTCAAAGCGAGGTCAGCCCCAATGGCCCTCACTTTGGAATTCTATTCCAACTTTGAGCCCACTTCCAATAAAGGCCACTTTTGCTAAACCTGTTTTATTTAAATTTAATTTATTTGGAGCGAGTTTTGGGGAGCAGATGGTGGTGCTTCAGAGAAAGGGGGTGGATGTGCTGGGCTCCTTTTGGAGAGGTCTTGCCCTGGCTAGTTGTAAGCCAGAGTGGCTTGAGGCAACAGAGGTCAGTTGGCTGCACCTCAGCCTTTTGACCCTGGGAGCGGATAGAGGTTTTGGGAGGCACCTCTACCTGGGGTCCGAGGTGACAGAGGCTGGTGCACCACATCTCAGCACAGTGTGCCCAGCAAGGCCATCCATTTGGACAGGACCAATTGGAGTTGGTATGGCCACATATGGGGGTGAGTGGTGTAGGGCTGGTGGCAGACTGGGCCTTGGGAGCCCAGTCTTGACATAATTCCAAAGTCACCTTACCTTGGCAGGCTGTGGTACCAGGCAGCCTGCAAGATGGCTGCGGTCAATGTCCCAAGCATCGCTGCATGCCATCAGTCCCTTTCATTGGTTTGTCAGGCCTTCCAACAAAGGGGATTGGGAGCTTGGGGGGTGAGCCAGACTGCTGGCAGTTGATAGCCTCTTGTGCCCACCAGGAGACCTCCAGAGAACCCGTTGAATTGATCTGAGGGCTCTGATTTTTGGTCAAAACCCCAAGCTGCTCGCAAAAAAGGTCCCCTGTCAGAAAAGTCGTTAGTTGCTGCACACCTGCCTTGCAGTTCAGCTCCAAATCTGCTGGTATTTCCATTTTTAGTAAAGAGTAGTGTAACAATCAACAATTGTACATGAATTGCATAAGGTTGGGAATTATGGGATTCATGTATGTCAATAGTTGCAATTCTGTTATTCTGAGTAGGATTTTTCTATTTGGGTGAATAGTGGAACAATTTAAATTATTCATTTTATTATTGTCATTCTGAGGTTCCCCCATTTTGCTGCCGAGTTGCCTAGATGCCACCAATTTTGGAGGCTTTTGTGCCCCTTATGACATACAATTCATTTAGCCTTTTTTGAAAGTATTTCAAAGCGAGGTCAGCCCTGATAGCCCTCACTTTGGAATTCTATTCAACTTTGAGTTCACTTCCAATAAAGGCCACTTTTTGCTAAACCTGTTTTATTTAAATTTAATTTATTTAGAGCAAGTTTTGGGGAGCAGATAGCAGTGCTTTAGGAAAGGGGGTGAATGTGCCAGGCTTCTTTTGGAGAGGTCTTGCCCTGGATAGTCATGAGCCAGAGTGGCCTGAGGCAACTGAGGCAGGTTGGCCACACCTCAGCCTGTTGACCCCATGAGCGGATAAAGGTTTTGGGAGGCACCTCTGCCTGGGGTCTGAGGCAACAGAGGCAGGTGCACCACACCTCAGCATGGTGTACCTGGCAAGGCTGTCCATTTGGACAGGACCAATTGGAGTTGGTATGACCACATATGGGGGTGAGTGGTGTAGGGCTGGTGGCGGACTGGGCCCTTGAGAGCCCAGTCTTGAAATTTAGTGTCTTATCAGAAGTGTATGTCCCCTGGTTGGCCTTCCCCAAATAAAATTAAAATTAAAGTAAATACAGTAGGGCCTCCATATATATTTATTTGATGGTTTCTAAGAAAATACAATATATAGAAATTTGATATACATAAACCTGTTTCTTATTATTATTTGTAGGTTAGGATTTCATGGGACTTAAAAAATTTGATAAATAGAGATTTTTGATATAAAGAAGTTGATATACAGGGGTCCTACTGTAACAAAAAACTGAAAAGGTTTACAGTAAGCTAAAGCTATAATTCTCTTTCAAATAAAATTAAACAAGATAAACCCAAGCAAAGCTTGGGAAAAATGTTTTTGAACTTTTAAATCAACCAACAACCAAAAACCACCGACAACTTACCGAAACCAATTAACTTATCGAATCAACCAATCGCTAACCACTTACTAAACCGTCACTTAACAATTAACCCAAAATCACCAACCGCTTGGCAAAACCATTTTTTTAGAAACTCCTAACTTTATTTAAAATCTTAGCAACTCCATTGAAACTTTCGAATCAACCAAATATCAAACTGCTCAGCCGTAACAATAAACCAACTACCATCGAAAATATATAGAAATTTTACTTGTTACATCTAAAACTTTTTACTTTGACCATAAAAATTTAATTTTTAATACATGTCGTTTTGTCATCCGAGATAAATAATTGTGCCAAATTTAAAAACCTCTAGCTAGTTTGGAAGGTAGTTAAAAATCAATCGCAAGATTCCAGCACAGATAGACACCACAGCGAGTAGAGAAAAACGTTTTAAAAACGGTTTAATTAAAGTCATCGCTTAAATCTACCTCAAATAAACTAAAACAATCACTTAGAATCATCTGGGAAGTTATAAATGCAAGCAACGCTAGGTAAATTGACTAGTATAGTTAATAAATGTTTGCTTGTTGACCTTAGGGTTAATAATATATAAAATTTAGAAGTTAAAGTAATTATAATTAAAAACAAGCAACTAAAAGGGTGGTTAGCCTGGCAGGGTAATTCCCGCTTCCACCCTAGTGCAGGTTTTGTTCAATACAAGTTCGAAACCTGTACTGGCTAGAAAAATTCTCAGTGTGGTATATTGTCCCAGGGCCAACTCACCTCGAATACTTTAAAAACAAGAAACTGAAAAGGTTCTACCATCAGCTAAAGCTATAATTCTATTTTAAATTAAAATCAAATAACTTCAAGTGCGTCGTCCCAGGCCGCACCTACTTGGCTGAAACTTTAACAGTTAATTTGAAAATCCAAGTTAATCTATTATGGCTTCAATACTCCCGATAAACATGGTTCATTTGGTGAACTTATAACCTTTTTCTAAATAATCTGGCGAATAAGATTCACTAAAATTAAACGCTACCTAAACTTTCGGATTAAATTAGCTTAGACTAAACCGAAAAAGCTCGAACGGTTTCAGTACTGGTGGCGATTCAAGTTTAATTAATCGAGTTTAAAAGAAGGGTACCCCAAATCCGGTTGAAAATTTTACGGGGTTCGCTGGGGAAACCTGCCAAATTATTCTAAACGTTTAGAAAATCTCTTATTGAACCAAAAAGGTTTTTTAAAAAAAACTTGGCCCGCCCCTCTTATAGAACTCTAGACGCCCAACTTTGAACTTGTAGCTTAGAATAAGGTTCACTTTATCCTTTAGCGATGGTGAAAGCAGTCCACCGGTGTAGTTTTGTCGACCTGGATTCCCAACCCATCTCGGCGTTGGCGGTGACCCCGGAATCCGTAGTATTGCCTTGGCTCGCGTGTGCGCGCGAGGGGGGGAGGATCGAGATCTATAAGGTCTTTGATGAGGAGATCGTTTTGGATAGGGTAAGATCGTTTACAAACTTACTTTTTGGTGCACTTTAATTAATTCAAGTGAGATCATATTTTAAATTTGGGGTTGCTTACATTTCTTGAACGTATCGGTTGCCCATCTTACTTATTTGCGGTTTGTTTAAGTACAGGGTGTGTGAGGTTTTGGATGTTAGTGAGCCTTAGTTTAAATCCAAGTACGGACTTGAAAAGATGATTAATGCGACATGTTTTTACAAACCATAGCCTTTGTTGGTTGATTTTTATGGGTTTCCTTGCCGGCTTGTTACATTTTAAGCCTAATGGTCCATTTTTAGTGTATACCCGGGGAGAAGGGCGATAACATCACCAAACTAGTTTGGACGCATCAAACCAAGGCGTTGGGGGATGGCTTTTCAACCCAAGCCGATATCACTGCCGAAGAGGCTCGGTTGAGGGTGCAGCCACCCCGCCTCTTTTCGGTTGGGTTGACGGGCCTTCTCGTGGAGTGGGATCTTACCGCGTTAAGGCCCAAACGCTACTCTGAAAGTTATGGTGGGGGGATCTGGTGCATGGCGCCGCACCCTTCCCATGGCTCGCTCGCCATCGGGTGCGAAGATGGCGGCATCCGGCTTTTTCCATCGCGGACGATACGCTGGAGCTGGCCAAAGTCCTTCCCCACAAATTGCGTAAATGCTCACGGTCTGGATTCCACCAATCCTCGCCCTTAGGCCGTATCCTTTCGCTTGCATGGTTCCCCGACGGAAACCACCTTGTGGCGGGAAATGACGCTACCACGATTGAAAAGTGGGATGTGTCGCTTGGTATCCGAAACCCTTTGCCTCATTTTAAATCTTTCAGGGAAGGTGGTGTCAACCATGAAGGTGGAATACGGGGCCAATTGGAAAACGACGCCGATTTGGGATATTGTGGTTGTGAGGTAAAGAGTATCCTAACGTACCGATATGCAACGTTTTTAGCGGTAATACGATCGCCAGTGGAGATGGGAAAGGGAACTTGACCCTATTTGATGGGGAATTTGGAACGATGCTGACCACGTTCAGGTCTCACGAAGTCGATATCCTTTGCCTAGCTACCAACAAGGTGAGGGTGCTGACACCATTCTAATCCTTAGGCCGGGACGGAAATCTATTCGGGTGGAGTAGACAGCAAAATCAATCGGTATGTCCTAAACAAGCTTAGTGCCACCTCAGACTGGTCTATCCAGTCTCATCGCCGCCACCATAACCACGATACCAAGAGCTTGGTCCTTTTTGAGCGTGGGCACTCGGCGCGACTTTTTTCTGGAGGTGGTTTATGCGTTTGGGCTAATTATGTTGCTTAGGCATGGATATGCGGCTGTCCTCCGTTTTGACCGGCAACTTCACATTTGCGAAATTCAAGAGCCTGTCGGCCTTCCCTCGCCCCTCCCCCGTCTCTCTAGCCCCGGCGCGGAAGCTTCTCATGGCCACGTATGCCGATAGGGCCAAACTGTGGGGGCTTGGATGTAATACCGGTTACCTCTTACTTCTAACTCAAGTATTTAGCCATCAAACATGCACCTTCAGCCAAACTGAAGGCAGGCACTAGCCTCCCAATCGATGGGGATTATAAAGAGCACCTCACCATCCTAACTGAGGTAAATCCATTTTCGCATATTAATGAGTAGTCGACCCATAATACTCTAAGTGGGGCTCTCTCTTTGGATGGCAACTGGGTTGCCTTAGCTGACATTGACCAGTTGCGGCTCTTTAAACTCACTTGGCCCGAGAATGTGAGCGAAGCACCAAGCCTTGCCTTGGTCCCCGACTTTCCGCCGAGCTCTTTCAAACTGGCGTGTGGCAACTTCTCCGTCAAGGAGTTGCTTTTTGTTGGCAACGAGCTTGTCGTCGCCACCACGGGTGGGCAAGTCTTTGCCCTCGGGTTAGACGATGGTAGTTTCCGCCACTTTTCCGATCTCTTCTCCAAGGCTGAACTGGCTGGCCAAGTCATCACTTCTCTGTCCACCGATAAGCGTAGATCTAAGTTGCTCGTTACTCTTTCCAGCAATGTGATTGCTGTTGTGGATATTGCGTCGGGAACGAGGGACCTGAAACATAGGTTTGAGAATAAGGGCTACCTGTTACCGTTGCTTGTGGGCGACCCTGTCCAGTTGGCTACCGTTGACTCCAACTGGACTCTTGTCTATTATGCGCTTGGCTCCCCGACCGTCCCATTACGGGTTTCTGAGCCGCTGAAGCTGCGGGGAGCGGATCAGCCGCTACCATGTATTACCTCCGATGCTCAGGTTGTGCTTTACGACTCGCAACACTTGGTGCTACCCAGGATGCTTGAACCCGCCCATTCCGCTGAACCGATCCTCCTGGCGCCGCACCCCTACCGAGAAATCATGTTCGTGGGGACCCTCACCCCTGACCAAGTCGTTATCGTTGAACGCCCCTACGAGGAAATTATGGCCCGTCTCCCACCCGCCTTCGCTTCCAAACTCTATACTGGCGCCTGCAAAGCCAGGGCTGTTCATTGATTCTCTGTTGCGGCAAGTTCCCAATCTACAGCTCCTTTTAGCTAGCTGTGACTGGAGCTCAGAGTTGATTCCCTAGACGTTACGTTGATATACTATAGATAGTTGTTAAGTTTTAATTAAACCCTTACTTCTCATCTCCGCCTCTAGGGCAAGCCCCCCTTTTATCCCCTTTACGGTATAGTTATACGATAGATCTGAGTTTGCCTATGCCTTTATTGGTAAAGTTCTCACGCGCTGCCAATCCCAATAAAGATGGGAGGAGGTTGGCGGAGCTAAGCCGGTAAGTGAAGGAAGTTAGAAACGTGTACTCTGTTAATCTTTTACAAAGTAGTTCACCATGATACTTTATAAGGATGGGGTTGACTACCAAAGGTGTTGAATTTGATTTCTGATTTTAAGCTCAGTAAGGGTGCACTTGTGGTTTTAGATTCAGAAGGGCTCGCTATTTGGCTCGAAATGGGAGCTTTTTGGCAACATCACGTTGGCTAAGGGGTAGAGACACCACAGCAGAAATCAGGCTCCTTAGGAGTTGTATTTCCTGGTTCAGTATTTTGCGGAATGGTTCAACTTCTCGTATTAAGCAATCTCTACAAGTTATGCGCTGGTCATCACACAGGGCCCTGATTTGACAATAGAGGCCGATATACGTAACTATGTATGTCAATTCCGTCAAGTTCTTATCATCTGTAAAATGTATAGGGATGCTTTGACTGTAAAGCAGAGTGCGCAGATCAATTTGAAAAATGGGCTCAAGTTTTTATATCTATAAGCTTATTTCAGCTTCGACATTTAACCTTTTCCCACCCATTTATGGAAGCTAAAAACCTGCCCCTAATTTTAGTTGCTTAGTATCATACAACCACCTTTAAGATTTTAAACTTTAACTTTCAAGTCAATTCATCCCAAGATCCCATTAAATCCAGTTCGGGCTCATCTGAGAGGGTGATCTTACTAATGGGAATAGATATTAAATTATTAGTTTTAACCAGAACTGGTATCCACTCAAATATGTACCAATACCTGAAACCTAAGATGAGGGCTTTAAAACTAAGTGACCACAATCCAGGTGGCACTTGCCTTCCTGGGATCTCAAGCTAAGTGACATCACAATCATTAAATTACTAAAATACTAGATCTTGACTCCTGGTGGGTACAAAACCTGATATCTGGAAATCCCATTTCCAATCTGCCATTGAGCCCTTAATCCTATAAATATTGAAAGTTTAAATTTTAGATAAACTACCTGTTGGGATTATTGCCCATATTCCCAGATGACTAGATTACCAGGGGTCACCTGGGGATAATTCCTTATAGCGGAGTAAATTAGATATCAGTTGACCCTGATTTTGGGGTAACAATGTTTGGGAGATTTTAGGTTATTCACCTGGGTTGGATCTTTCAGGGAATTGATCTAGTGAATGTTTAAAATCTCATTGGGTGGAGCAGCCAATGAAATAGGGGCATCTGATAGTGATTAACTATCAGGTGTACCAATTGGGATCAGTCAGGTTTCATTACTGACTGATTGGGAATATATTATGAGTTGCAAGGTGAGTGATACCACCTGCAACTAGCAAATTGATCAGTTGGTGAAGTGACCTGCCATAATGGGTAAAAAGTCCTATTACCTAGCAGGTCAGTAGCCAATTATGGTTGGTTCACTTGGATCTAGAGGAAAATGTAGGGACACTTTCTGACTCTTTCCATTTGAGGTCTCAAGGATGTCTAATGACAGAATCCTAGCAAGGATGGTGAAGACCATCGCTGATGAGACAATGATGGGTATTTCAATGGCAACAGCTGCCATTTCATCAATGAGGTGCCAACTGAGGGTTGGATACCAAATTTACAATATAAATTCCCCTAAGAATTCACTTAATAAATATACTTTTTACTTGAAAACACTGTTTACCAGAGATAACTTTAACCATTAATTAGTATCATACCAGAATCCATTTCAAGTTCTATTCTTTCTCAAGAAAATTATTGTTGTGTGCTTTAATTGGGAGACTCTTTAGGATAAAGAGTAAGGATCTGAGCGTGGATCCAGAGAAGAGAAGTGGTCTGAATTGGGGATTGCTGCCAACTGTGTGCCACCAGAGAGAAGCCATAAACAAGGATCTGAGCATGGATCAAGTTAGGCAGTATAAGAGAACAAATCCCTATTGAGAATATCCCAAGTATTTTATTGTGGAAATACTAGTCAAGCATCAGACCCAATACTAGTACTTTATTCAACTACAGATAATAGTCTCCATACTACCATCAAATGAAGATATATTACTATCAGACAACACTGAAAATTGCACAACACTGAACCTGTACAGTTACTTAATTTAGGGGTTATTAACTGAGAATAATCAAGAACCCTATAAATTTTACCAATTGATGCTCACTGCAGGGGTGTAGTTGAGTAGAAGGTACTAGGATGTGATATCCTTTAAGAACAAAATAAGAAAACTCTAGGTGGAGTTGGCAACCATTAACCATAATGCCCTGTATTTGGTGGATCATTGAGAATTTGATGCCCTGGAGGAGAGCGTCACCAAGATTGAGGAAAGGGTTGAGAATGTCACTAATTCTGGCAATAGGTTACTAAGGAAGGTAACATCATTAAAGACTGAACATGTAGTGGATCATGTTCAATTGTGTTCACTTAGCTCAAATGTGGAGCTACTAGTGAAACAAATTGAAGATACTTAAGATTTGGGAAAAGGACTTGCAGGCTAGATATGGAACTATCTAATGCTGCAAGAAAACCTGTTTCACCAGATAACAACTTAAGATGAAGATTATCAGCAGGGCCAACTCAGGTTGGAATTTGGTCCACCTGAAATAGTCCTGAGGAGTGAGTGTTTAGATGAGATGCTAGATGAGACATTGGATGAGTTGATACGGAAAAATCAATCAATTCAGAGTATTAAATTACATTACCAATGAAGAGTATGAGGTCAAAACAGGAGATGATTAATCCAAGGTAGTGGAGAGAATTGTATGACCCAATAATATTAATGAGGCAGAAGATGCTGGAGATGAGAATCATCAATTCAAGATGAAATTGGATGATGCTAATGAGGCTAGATCAATCTGTGTAATTAAGGGATCATTTCCAGATCCACCAGTGGATTTACTGCACTGTTTTGGATGGCAATGAATGCCAAAAAATCGTTTTTAAGAGGAAAACAACTTGACAATTAAACAGAATTATTGACTAAGGAGGAAACCATGATTTTGAGAGATATGAAGACTCAAGCATCAGTTGCTGAAATATGAATTGAAATTAGGACCTGTTGGACAAATGACAAGTAAGAATTGAAGGCCTAATGAATTAAAACATTTAAGAGTATTGCCAAAGTTGGCAAGTGTTGCCTATACATGAAGAAACAGCGCTGCTGGTCATATAGTGAAGAAGGTCAATACTAAAAATTTTGGAAGTATTGGACCTGAAAGAAAATAGTTGCAATGTTCCCAGAGGACCACTGAACCATTAAAATGGTCATGTCCTTAGATTTTGGTCAAGTCCTAAAAAGAGGACCACTAAACCAAATAGATGGTTAAATCTTAAGAAAATAAGATTTTGAACCATGAAAACTGGTAAATCAGAGTATACCTAGGAACCAGTTTGGATGAAGGGGAAAAGAAGGACCTCTGAACTAAATTGTAGGTTAAAAGTCTCATATCAAAAGAGAAATACAAAAAATAGATAAAAAATATAAAACATTAAATATCAATTTTATTGGCCCATATTTTTGGGCCTATGATGAGATAAGATTGCTAGAATGGGTTGCCAAGATTATCAATTTGTTAATTAATTGAAAGCAACTCGCTGATCTGTTGGACAGACAGCAGGAGGTGGTGCTCAAATTATTTGACAAGTATTGGAAAGTATTTTCCAAGGATGACCTCAATTTAGCATGTAATATATGTGATCCACAAGGTCAATTCTGAGGAAAATTTACTGATTAGGATGAGACCAATTCAATGGTCAAGGCAGCCAAAGCAGTAATGAGGAAGAAATCAGCAAACTAGTGAAGCATGGGATTCTAGTTCCATCTTTGAGTCCCTGGGAGAGTCTAATTTTTATTGTGAAGAAAAATGATGGCTCTAATTGGGTGGTGATTGATTATTGGAAGCTGAACAAGATTACAAAGAAGGATTTGTACCTACTACCAAGAATTGATGATGCACTAGATTGATTAGGAGAATCAAAGTATTTCTCCACAATGGATCTAATATCAGGATATTGGAAAATCAATTTGCCAAGAGAAGACCAAAAGCAATGTGTGATTATAACCGCGCAGGGGCTTTATCAACCAATGAGGATGCCCCAGGATCTGTGCAATGCGCCTGTGATGTTCCAGAGGGCCATGGACGAAATACTAAATGACTTGAAGTTGTCATGCGTCCTGATGTACTTTGACAATATAAATGTGTTAAGTAGGACGTTTACTAACC
>JAKSZP010015531.1:0-11786 GCA_022478985.1 Massospora cicadina | reverse complement strand
CCAGTGTTCTCACTTGTGGGGACACTAGCTTATTTTGTTTCTCCAATTTAATGTGTTTTTTAAATAAAGAAACATTTTTCATACTGATTCCTTTAAGTTTATCATTACTTCAAAAAAATTTATGCATCATAGCATGCATCACAGCCTACATGCACCTGCTGAGATGGCTGCCCCTCATCAGATAGAGGACTATGGGGCCATACTAATCATGTTTGCATGGTGCCTCAGGTAGTTCCCAGGAACTGTGTAGTGCTTGCCAAAGCAAACTTGGGCTCCCCTGCATCTAACACTGAGGATATCCACCCCAGTAGCCAAGTAAGCGAGGGTCTAGCTTATCAGTTAAACTTGAATAAGCTTATTGTCCCTTTTTGGTTTAAGAACCTTAGGATTAAGGCTAGAGCTCAATGTAACCTCTCAGTATTAAGTTCAGTTAAATGACAGGTTGAGTTGGCCTATCCAAATCATCAAATGTCAGCCTATTCCTCTCCTCACTTGGACCCTGACCAGTATATTATAAAATATATACTATAATCTAATGCATCTAATATACAAAATAGAAAAGCACGTGTTATGTATATATGTATGTATGATCCCATCAATCTAATTAGTTCAACTTATTTGGCTGAGTGTTTGAGAATTTTTATATAAATTAAATAATTTACAAAATTTCTTACTCAAAACTAAACATAAACGATAAGATGATAAACAATTATTTGTGAGAGTAAGTTAGAGTTGCAGGTTTTAATTCCCATCTCAATCTTTTTTAGCTAATCTAATTAAATTACCTAATCTAATTAATTTACTTAATTCATTTGAACTAAACAATACATTATATTCAAATTATTCAATAACTTATTTATTCATTTAATAATATTTTTTGTATTATAAGATTTCAAAAGTAGACTTTACTATAGATTAAATTATTCTAGATGTATAAATAATTAGTTAAACTAAGTACACTTTAACTAATTTAAATTAAACTAAGTACCTTCATTGCTATTAGCCACAAACTAAACTAGCTCTTAGGTCTAAATAAATCTAACTATTTATATATATATATATTAATTTAGAGAACAACATGCTTTTCTGGGCTTTTTAGCCATGCTTTCATTAAAAATTTCACCACCTTGCACTATTAAAGAAAATTGGCATTTCATAAAGTTGACACACCTTAAAGAACTACTAATTTCCAAAAACCAATTGGACCTATTAAATTAATATAAACCTACCCTATGCTTAAAACCCATTTAAACTATCAAATCAGCCAATCACTTGCTTACTAAAACAGTTAACTTAATAATTATCCAAATGACCACCAACAGTTTAAAAAAACCATTTAAATTATTTAAACAAGTGAGAAACTTCTTAGACATAACAATATTTAACTACCATTAAGAACATAAAAAACTTTAACTTCTTAAATATAAGATTTTTATTTTACTATGAAAATAAAAGATTATTATAGAATATTATATTAAATCTGACCTTAATACTGTGTCAAATTCATCAATAGGTTATATTGGGAAGTGTTAAATAAAGGATGCAATATTAAAAAACAAACAAGATGATGAGTTGGGTAAAAACAAGTAAAATAACTGTTTTTTTATTTGTTTCTTTGTTTGTAATGTATACAGCCCTTATACCATTCATTCAAATTGTGATAAAACTTCAGCAAGTTGTTGTGCACATGCCCACAAAGGTTTTTGAATTAGTACAATCATTATCTTTTTTTAGTACTAGATGGTAGTACAACCATTATCTTCATGGTTAAATTAAAAGGATTATATGTAACAAGTAAATATTATATTTTTAATGGTAATCAGTATTGTTATAGCTGTGCAGTTCAATATTCATTGATTTAATAGTTTAAATGATTTTTCAAGAATATTATGGCTTATGTTGGACAAGCTTGATGGTTTTAGTAAGCAGTTAGTGATTGATTGGTTTGATGATTTGATTGGTTTTTGGAAGTTGTTAATGGTTTTTAAGGTTTTAATAAATTCAGTTTGTTTTGCCAAGCAGTTGGTGATTGTCAGTCATTTTCCCTCGCTGCTGAAAAATAAGAATGTTGCAGGTCAAATTTAGCTAAAAAGGGGAAATTTCAGCCATTTGCAATTCTCCAAAGCCAATAAAAGAGATTTTAATGAGAATATTGAGAATATTGGCCAAAAGACCCTGGCCAATTCTTGAAGGAACCCCATTAATCAGGGTAATACCAGTTCAAAACCTGTATGGGCACTAACTGTAAAATTGAGTGATTGGATTTCTCTGATCCTACTTCAAATTTCAGGGCAACCATTGGAAGGCATGCCCCAACCATCACCAAGTCCTTCACAACACCTATGCGGGAGCCACCCACTTTTATATGCATAACAGAGGTCCCCTGAGGTGAAAGAAAATTATCTAGTGGTGATTGGTTGCAGTACGTCAAAACCTTACCACATGGGTATATTCTGCACCAAAACCCCAACTTTTATCTACCAAAAAATAACTCACTTTCCCCAAAATTTGATAGGATTGAAGCCCATATTACCTAAATTGGAAGCATCAAAGCTATTCCAAACCTATCTCTAAATTCCCTCTAACCCTTAAAACAGTTTGAATACTGACTGTTTTAAATTTATTGCGGGGAAGGCTGACCATGGGACGGACACTTCCAAATATGACTCAGGACAGATAAATTTAGTACTGGGGGAGGCACCCCAGAGAAGCGACGCTATCTCTTGTTGCCAGTGGGAACGCCACTTATGGGGAGGGGGAGGGAACGTGTGAAGGGGCCGTAGCCACTATTGAGCACGTGTGGAGGAAGGGGTCTGATTTGATGAACCAGACTGGGAACCAGGAGGAGACCAGCTGTCAGCGACGCGGTGGGAGGTATCCAAACATCCATGCTTGAAAGTGGTCCACCAAATGAGACTGAAATCTGTGGACAGTTTCTGGGAGGGTGGGGGTGGAGCCTGCAATGGCATCTAAGACAATCGTGTGGATGGTCCACATGGCGATTGCAACCACCAGAGCACAGAGGGAGGGTGGAAGGGAGGAGGCCATTGATAGAGCAAACATATCTCTTGACAGACTGAAGGGATGCGTTTGATCCTGGCCCAGCAGACGTTGAACTTCGCGCCATATTGCTTTAGAGGTGGGGCACTTCTCCAGGCGGTGGAACAGCGTTCCATACTGGCCGCACACGACACAGGATGAGTGTAAAGCGTTAGAGCGTTCAGCTGTATGATACACCCGCCTCAGGCAGCGCCACACATGGGAGTGGACTTGAGGCTGCAACAGAGGGTGATGTACATATTTCCAGATTGTTTTTTGGGTCTCAATGGAATAAGGGATGTCCATCATGTCCAGGTAGTCCACCCTGGATAGGACTTGGGGTCGAATGGGGATCACACCATCATGGATGGGTAGCCCCTGTACCTCTAGTGTGAACTGAGGAGAGGGGCAGCCTCTTTGGGTTGTATGTCCACTAATACAAATTCTCCACTCTGCGCTCTGCATGGAGAGTAGGATTCGTTTGTAGTGGGTTTTTGTCCCGTGAGGACCTGTGGCCGATGTTTGTGATGCGAGGTATTTCATCAGGGAGTGGGGGTTTGATGGATTGTTGAGGCTCAAGGCTTGGGAGAAGTTGGAGCGGGCTGCGCGGGACCAGTGTTGGGATGGGAGTGTAGGAGCAGTGACGGCCGCGATCCAGGTGCCCAGGATCTTGGCAGCATGGGCTTTGAAGTCAAGCAGGCCCATGCCACCATGATGATGAGGGCCAAACATGACCTCTAGCCGCACTGGTGGAGGGCAGCCTGACCAAAGCCATCCTTGCAGCAAGGCATACAAGGATTTGAAGAAGCTTGGGGAGAAGGGGATGACGTGGGCTCTGAACCAGACTTTGGATAGGAGCATAGAGTTGGCTAAAACAACCCTGCCAGTAAGGGAAGTAGGGTGGGCTCTGAGAGAGGCGATTCGCTTTGTCACGTTGTCCAGAATACAGCATTCCATTACTGCTGACGCGTATCCGCCTGCCTCCATCCACACGCCCAGATGGCGCACCAGTCCTATGGTAGGGCGTGGCACGAAGGGGAGCACCAGTGGAGCGGTGTGCGTTGAGTTAGTAAGGCGTGGACGTGGGCGAGCAGATGGGCTGGGTTGGGAACTAATTGCTGGGGCCCAGCAGTTCTGAAACTGACCAAGGAGGATGATTTCAGTTTTGGAGGCGTTCATTGCCGCATTGCTTACCCGGGAATATTCCTGGATGAGAGCTTCAAGAACGCGTGCATCTTGATTATTAGACACCCCAACCACACAATCATCTGCGAACGCCAATATTTTGACTGGGGCTTGGCCTGGCACATGGACCCCAGTGAGTCGGGCATTCACATTTCGCAGTAGTGGGTCAAGGCTGAAGTTGTATAAAAGTGGGCTGAGGGGGTCCCCTTGTCGCAAGCCCCTTTGAGGGCGGACTACTACCATTAGGAAGCCAGGGCCACGCACTGCCATTGTTACAGATTCCGTGAGCAGCATCACCCAGTTGATGAAGTGAGGGGGTAGGCGAAATTGATGGAGGCAGGCCCTTAGGTATTCCCAGTTTACTCTATCATAGGCCTTTTGTTGGTCCAAGAATACAAGTGCCCCAGAGGCTGTGGACTGACATACATTAGCCACAGAGTGCACGTTATCCCAAATCGACCTTCTGGGGATGAAACCAAATTGTTCTGGGGAGATGGTGGCAGATGCTACAGTCCCTAATCGGTTAGCCATAATTTTTGTTAAAATTTTGGTGTCTGTGTTTGTTATAGAAATGGGGCGCCAGTTGGCTAAGTCAAGCTTATCCCCTTTCTTGAAGAGTGTGACAGTAAAGGCCTCATGTCCTCCTGGTAGGAGGCACATTTCCAACAGGCTTTGGTTAAGTGAGGCAAGCAGAAGTGGGGATATATATTTGAAATATTTTTTGTAGAACTCATATGGAATGCCATCTGGGCCTGGGCATTTTCAGTTTGGTGCACCGTAAATGGCTGTCCATAATTCATTCGGAGTAATTAAATTCATTATTTCCGGGTATCAGAAAATGGTGTAGATATGAGCTCAGTCAAGAAAATCTGCCACTTTGGCCAGCTGAATTGGTTTGGCTTGGTACAACATGGAGTAATATTTTTGCATTTTGATTGCCACTTCGGCTGGTGTATCTACAATAGAATTATATGATCTTCGCACCTGTGTGCAGGCCACACTCTAGTGTGGTGCAAAAAATTTTTTAAAGAAATATGCGGTGCACTTGTCACCTTTAGTGATGCGTGTGGCCCTGTATTGGACACAAACCTGATGTTTGTGTTGCCTTTTGAGTGCATTGAGGTGGGCGGATGCCTCCACCCACTTCCAGCCCCATGCAGGGCTGTATCCTGTAGCTGGAATGTTGGACTCCAAGTATGCCAAACCTGCCAGAGTGCGCGAGATAACCGCTGATGTGGCTTGTGAGCGTCTGGAGGAGAGATGGTGAGAGTGGCGGATGGTGTCCTCTTTGAAAGTTGCCCATGTGGAAATGGGGTCCGCGCAAAACGGTGCAACAAACTTTTCTTGCCAAAGATGCCTCTTCCACCCATGTGGAAAATCCTGGCAACGCGAGCTCAGGGGGGCGGATTTTGCACCAATGTGGGGCCTTAGCAACTGTGACAGGTAGGTGGTATGTTATTGAGACCAGTCAGTGGTTGGAGAATTCCATTTTTGTTGTTTTGAAGTGGGAGATGTGGGGTTAGAATTTCGCCGGCATTAGAATAAGGTCGATTTGGGTCATGGACCTTAATTGGCCATTGTGGACATGGGGATGCGTCATGTTTTTGAGCAGCGGGGCATGTCGTGGCAGCGCATCCATTAACCCAAGGGTGGCCTTTAGAACGTGTAGTTCAACGTGACCCTGTGGGGCGTGGGGTGAGGGAGGCCACCAGTCCGTTGGTGAGGTTAGCCAACAGTCCATGTCACTGACTAGGAAACAATCAGGGGGTAGCGGGAGGGATTTGACCAATGAGAAAAATTCCTGATGCTTGTGTGCACCGTTTGGGGCATAAATGTTGACAATTGCGTGCACTACATTAGACCACAAGAAGGTGTTGATGAGCACTCGGCCATTTAGGAATGTTTCTGAGGATACAAATTTGAAAAAATTATTTTACTGAATTAGCACCCCACAGTGCTTTGACCAAAAGGATAGGGATGGGAGGAGCAGTGTTTTCCAAGTTTCTTTGGAACCTCGTGGACAGTGGGACTCCTGGATGGCCAGGATATCCACGGGTAAATTGTGTTGTAAAAAACTTGGTTTCTTAGCCTGGGATGGGGAGGCCTTGAGTCCGGCGATATTCAACATCCCTAAAGTGAAGGTTTCCCCCATTGCACCTTAGGTGCGAGGGGGTGGGCCCCCAGGCCCACCAGCCTCTTCTAGGTCCCCACGGGCTTTTACAGCAGCACAGGTGTTAGCAGCAACGCTATCAGAGTTTTTGTTGATTTTTGTGGAAAGAGTCACGTTGGCTTTGGCCTTCACTTTTTGTTTTCCCGACGTCAGACGAATTTTTTGCGGTGCAGATGAGTTTGGTGCACCATTGAGCGGGTCAAAAAAAAATTTTCAGTTGGGATAGGTCCCAAGTCAGTTTTGGCCGGAGCTTGGGTGCGCCAATTGGGTGAGATCAAGTCTCCCATTGGATCCTTGGATTGAGTGGCCCGCTTGGCATGGGCTTCCCAATCTGATTGGTTGATGGATTCCCAAGTTGCTTCCACTGCGAAGGTTTCCATGTCCTCCTGGCGTTGTGAGTGTGGGATAGTGGTGGTGGCCTTGGCCGTTTCCTTGGCTGTGGCCCTATGGGCCTGCTTAGCCTTCTTCCGTTCTTGTGGGGAGATAGGCTTTACCAATAGGTAGCAGCCTTGTGCTCCCTATGGGAAAGCCTCCTTGGTGCTTGCGGTTGGTTTGTAGTGCGCCTCTCCGTTGGCCATGGCCGCTGAGGGGTGCTCTTGGAATGTGACGCCCTCCATGATGGGGCATGCATGCGCCTTGTGGCCGAACGCATCACAGTGGGTGCAAATGGGGGGCGCGCTGTCCACGGTCACCCAGAATGGGTGGGTGGTATGCCCTGTGATATCAATAAAAGTGGAGTGCGGGATCTGGGTTAGGTCCTTCGTGATCTCTTCAGTTGGGGTCAGAACTGCGATGGCTTTGCCGGTGCATAGGTGTGGCATCAGCATGAAGCATTGCATTTCAAAAGATTGTATTTCGCCATATACGGCGAGACCATCTTTCAGGTGTTGTTCCAAAATGTCACGTTTTACCATAGTAGGCAAAAAGTCAAACGTGAGGAAAATTTGGTTTGATTTTGTCCATCTGGTGCATTTGGTTTTGATGACCCATTGTCCTTTGGGGAGTTCAACCACTACACGCACCGCTGCGGCCTCTTCTGCTGCTTTTTTGCTCTCAAAACCTAGGTCCAGCCAACCGCATGACATGGAGTGAGGTGCAATGTACACCGCTGTTGGGAAAATTTTGTGTACATCTTCACAAAATTTTTCCCATAAGGCTGTTTTTTGGATGTCCAGATACACGCGGACTCCAAATTCCACTGACAAAAGTGGTTGGGAGTGTGGCGTGTTGATGTACTGGTTGCATCGTGCTTGCCATGCAAGTATCTCCGGGGAAATCATGACCGCCAGTTTTCTAAGATTTTTGTCTATTCCGCCGGATTCTCTGGGGCATTTTTGAACGTTGGAGGCCGCGGGCCTTCCACCTGCTCCTCTTACCTTGCTTGCCCAACTTCTCCCTGACATGGGCGCAGACTAATCTCCTCTGTGAGATTATCAAACTAGATTCAGTCTTGATTTGAATAGGTTGCAATAGTGATTGCAACGAGAAAGAAAAGTTTTTTGAATACTGATTGTTCAGATATCAAAAAGGGTTGTTTTACCCTATATTGTGCTCTGAATAAAATTTGTTAAAACCCAGTTTTATTAGAGCTTTATACTATTTTTAATATCTTTATAAAGTTTTGGGGAAACAAGCAGGCTTGAAGCACTAGTGAGCAAAAAATGGGCTGGTTTTTTTACAAATTAATGCTCACTACAGGTCCTCCTGTATACCATCAAAAATGAATTCTATTCCAGAAACAAGTCTAGGTGCCTTAGAGAATCAACTAGCCAGTGCTTTGGCTCGCCTCAAAAGGCTTGAGCAGCACTCTCCCCAAAGCCCTCATGGGCCCTCCCCTATTATGGTTAAACCTCCATTCAGGGACAGGTTCACATCTGGTGAAGGCAGTATCGCCTCCTTTCTGTATGTTTATGAATCTGCAATGGAAGTAGTGACTAATCTTCAAAAAATCAAGTTTATTCTTCCCTGCTTGAGTTGGATGGCTCAAGAAATCATGGTTCCTCAAATAACCACACTTAAACCTGGGAGAAGGTAAAACAAGCGCTTATTGACGAGTTTGGTTCCATGAAAAGTTTACAACAGTTAAAACAAGCCTTTATGTGCCTTAGTCTACAAGCAGGGGAATCAATCCCCTCATTTGTTGAGCGATTCTATAGCAAAGCTCAACCTCTGCTACTGGACAAACTGCTTCCGCTAGATGATGCCATTGCCACTATAGTGGCTAGATTAGCGTTGTATCCCTCTTTAGCCATGCATATCTCCTCAGTAAAGCATACCTTTAAAACAGTACGGGACGTCAAAGAGGCATTACTAGCAGTGGCTGACTTCTATGAACCTGAAACTCTGCAAAAAAACTCAAAAGCATGAATCAACTCTGGACCCTCCAGACTCTTATGGCTGTATCCCTATGGAGCCCAGCTTCTGCAGCACTGCAGCAACAAATTACTCCTCCCCCATGTGAGGATAGCAAGGACATATTGGCAGTTATGGGGCAGCGCTCCCCTCTAGCTTCAGGATCAAATGTTCAGCTGGCGAAGCCAGTTTCACTTTGCCTGGCTCCTCTCTTGTCAAGCAGTCTACTAAGGTGAATAACGCATTACACCCCCCTAAGCCGCTGCTTCAGTCATCTTCAGCCTCAACTTTGGCCGCCTCTAGTTCAAAACCTGCCGTTATGGGGCAGCTCAAGCCAATCACTCCTAAGGCAACCGTTAAAGCCATTACCCTTCCAACGGCTCCCCCAAAAGTTGGTACAACCATGATGCTCTCTTCAAAAGGATAGATGATAGTTACAAAGCCCTCCCCTGTAAAAAAATTAAGCTGGTTTCTTTGGCCCCTCTTAGTAAATTTTTGAGGTGCATTGACAATCCCTCTGATGACAAGTCTGAGGGGGGTGGTGAAGACGCTGGCTATTATGTTCTGGGTTCTCTAATGGAAGTGCAGGTTTCAGATAGGTTGAGGCCTGAACGGATTGATATGGCCATAATACCATGACAAACTTATCTTCACAGTTGTTAAGGTTTTCAGAGGTGATTGATACTACTAGTGATGCTGACCAGCTTATTAGAAAAGTGCTCTGCTCCACTCAGCAGGTCCATACCCTCCAATCTATAAAAGATAACTACCCTGCAATGGCTCAACGTCTTGCCTCCACTCTCCGTTTAAAGGAGGTCCTCGCCATCCCCCTACTTTTGGTACCACAATAACCAAGCTAGAGATTGATATCAATAAAGTGCGTGTTCTAGCCATCCTTGATATGGGTGCACCAGTGAACGTAGTCTCATTGAAGCTCTTCAATAAAATTAAGTTGGCACCCAACCTGGATTATTTGCAAGAGTATGGTACTTCAGGACCTAATAATACATAAGCTATTGAAGCCTACTCTTCTCCACCCATACGAATTTGGAAGCTCCTACTGGCTGCCCCCGCTGTAGCATTAAACGATAATGCTTATAACCTACTCATTGGCATGCAATTCATGATTGAGTATGATGGAATCATCAATATGAAACAGGGATTTCTCTCCCTTCTAAACTATGAAGTTCCTCTAGTCTTTACAAATGATGAGCCTAAGAAGAAGGAATATACATGTGTAGTTGAGTATCCTTCTTTGGCCCTCACCCTTACATATATCACATAAGAAAAAAACACTAAAAAGCTGCCTGACTTTGTGGATGGTTAAGAGGGCATTCCATTGTATGCGTCCAAGGAGGTAGTAGTCAAAGCGGGTGAACAAAAGGTGATAGACACCAAAATTACTATGCAAAGCCCCCGCAACTGCTTTCTGCACTTAACTAGCATTGATGGAATCAGCCCTGTGGAACCTCGGGTGTTGCCAGGTATCCTAGACCCTGCCTACCAGCGACCTATCAACCTTCTGCTGGGGAATCTCACAAACAAGGACATGGTTGTAAAGAAGCATTAAGAGATTGTAAAAGCCCTGTTGCTTCTCATTGATGACATCTGCCAAGTCCATTATATTGGGTTCATGCTAGATATGGGACTACCCACTGACTAAATAATATGCACTTTGACCAACGTTCAGATTTCTGATGACCTAACTCCTGATGAACTTAATAAAGTTCATTCCTTACAGGAGTCCTATGGTAATATTTTCTCCAAATCCAATACTGACTATGGGCATATGAAGGGCTGGTGCCACACCATTGATGTTGGTGATACCAAGCCTATTTGATCCAAGCCTTATCAGAAATCAAAAGTTGAGGAGCTATAGATGAGGACAGAGATCAAGCAATTACTGGACGCGGGCCTGCTGGTGCCTTCTCAAAGTCCCTGGTCATCCCCACTATTACTTATAAAAAAGAAGAATTGTGGACATTGAGTAGTTATGGATTACCGCAGGCTGAATAACCTCACCAAGAAGGACAGCTACCCAATCCCTTAAATTGATGATGAACTGGCCCAACTTTCTGGGTCCAAGTTCTTTTCTGCCATGGACTTAGCTAGCGGATACTGGCAAATGGACCTCTCTCCGCAAGGTCAGGAAAAGTGTGCGCTCATCTGCAGTTAGGGTCTTTTCCAACCTATCCAGCTACCACAAGGGTTGTGCAATGTGTACGCATCTTTCCAGTGAGCCATGGACCATATCTTGCAGGATCTGAGGCTTAGTTGCATAATTGTATATCAAGATGATATTACTGTGTTCTCACGAACTTTCAATGAGAACCTTTCTCATTTAAAGGAAGTGTTCCAATGCTTACAGGCCTCTCATATTAAGCTGAAACCCTCCAAATGTACATTCTTCCAGAAAAAGTTGAATTTTCTGGGCCACGCCATCTACTCTGATGGGATCCAGCCTCTCAAAAATAAGGTCAAGGCAATATCCAAGATACCTGCTCCCAAAACCCTCTGCAATATTCAGGTGTTTTTGGGTATGATGGGGTACTACTATCAATTTATCCCAAATTTTCTCAGTTCAGTGAGGCCCTTGTATGACTCTTAACTATAAACACCCCTTTTCATTGGGGGGCATAACAACAAGCTGCTTTTAAAATATTGAAAAAGCTGCTGCAGCAACGGCCTATCCTTTGAAACCCTGATTATAGTAAGCCCTTTATGTTGTTTACTGATGCTTCCAACTATGCAGTTGGAGCTATCTTGGCTCAAGTGGATGAGCATGGGGTTGATCACCATGCTTCATATTTTAGCAAGATGCTCTAAGGCTGAACGCAACTTTAACATCATGGAGAAGGAATGCCTCAACATTATGCTTGCTGTTAAACATCACTGTGGGATCCACCGACGGATGCCACAAAATATTTATTAAAATGATAAATTTACTTTTTTAATAAAAGTATAAAATAATACTTTGTTAAATTTTTTTGTTTTTTATTGTTAAGCAGGGCAAAACCAAAGAAGGTCCTTTTCTCAATAC
>JAKSZP010015530.1:0-11824 GCA_022478985.1 Massospora cicadina | reverse complement strand
GATTTTTTTTTTGGGTTTTAAATAGATTTAGTTTCAGGTAAGTATTTGATGGATTTGTATAGTTTAATAGTTCTTATTTGGTAAGGCTAGGTTTGACACTATTGGTAATTCAATAGGCTAAATTGTTTTTAGGAAAAAAGGTTGTTGGTCATAGCATTTGATGTTTTTAGTAATTTCTAACCTTATTGATGGACGTCTAACGTTATATATTTAAATAATCAACTGGAGTCATTTAGTAAAATTGGCTAGTATCAATATTATGACTAAGTGATTTATTAAGCATCTCTTGTGTTGATAATTTATTAAATGTTTCAATTAATTATATTGACTTGGCGGCCGATGTAACCAGTACATCAACACCCCCACTTCAACCACTCTCACGGTGGAATAGGGAGTCTGGGTTTTCCCTGAGTATTTAAAAACATCCCTGTGGGAAAAATTTTTGGGGATGTGCACTTTTTTTTCCTGACTGTGTATACGTCGCACCTCACTCCATGTCACGCAGTTGGCTGGATTTAGTTTTAAAAAAAAGGGAGGCAGCAGACAAAAGCTGCTGCAGTGTGCATAGTGATTGACCTCCCCAAAGGGCAATGGATCATCAAAACCAAGTGCACCAGATGGACAAAATCCAACCAAATTTTTCCCTCACGTTCAATTTTTTCCCCCTACAGTCAAGCGTGCCATTCGGGAGCAGCACCTGAAAGGGGGTTTCCCATATATGGCGAAATATAATCCTTCAAAATGCAACGCTCTATGCTGATGCCAACCCTTGCACCAGCAAAGCCATTGCAGTTCTGACTCCAACTGAGGAGATCATGAAGGAAATAACCCTGATCCTGCAATCCACTTTTTAATATTGAAGGGCATCCCCCCACCCTTTCTGGGTAACCGTAGACAGCGCACCCCATCTGCATCCACTGTGATGCATTCAGCCATAAGGCCCCGCATCCCCCCCAAGGAGGGCATCACATTCAAAACACCCCCCGGCCATGGCCAGCGGGGGGGCTCACTATGAACCAACCACTAATACCAAAGAGGCCCCAGGGGGACCCCAGGCTACTACCTACTAGTAAAGCCTGTATCCTCTCAAGAAAAAAACCAAACAGGACCACAGGGCGGGCCAAAGTGGCCAAAGTCGCCTCTGCTATCCCACAATCCCAACGTCAGGAGGACATCAAAACCTTCGCGGTGGAAGCAACGGAATCCCTAAACCAACCCCAGTTTGGGAAGCCCATGCCAATTGGGCCACCTAATCTGAGGATCTAATGGGTGACTCGATCTCACCACCTTTGAAAAAGCCCCAATTAAAACCCAAATTTGGGTTTTCCCAACCTAACAAAAAATTTTTGCCCCAAACATTGGTGCACCAAACTCATCCACACCACAAAAATTTGGTCAACCGGGGAAACAAAAGTGAAGGCAAAATCCAGCACAAACCTGTCTGCTAAAATTAACAAAACTACCAATAGTGTTCTGCAAACACTCGCATAATGTAAAGGCATGTGGGGATACAGAGGAGGCTGGTGGGCCCAGTCCCCCCTTCACCTAAGGTGTGATGGGGGAAGCCTTCACTTTAGGGATGTTGTTTATCGCATGACTCAAGGCCTCACCATCCCAGGCTAGAAACTGAGTTTTTAAACTAAAAATTTTCCGTGGACATCCTGGCCACCCGGGAGTCCCTTCTTCGAAGTTCTGAGGACATTTGGGAAAAACTTCTCTTCTCTTCCCTATCCTTCTGTTCTGAGCACTGTGGGGTGCTTGTTCAGAAAAACAATTTTTAAGTTTTTTATCATCTGAATTCTTCCTCGATGGCCATGTCCTTGTTGTTACATTTTGTGGGCCAATGTGCACACGCTATCATCAACATCTATGCCCCAACCTGTGCACAAGAGCGTTGAGTGAATTTTTCTTGTCAGTCAAATCCCTCCTGTTACCAGACCCTTGTAGTCAAAGACATGAACTTTTGGCTAAACAAACCAATGGACCGTTGGCCTTCCTCCTCCCACGCCCCCAGGGTCATGTAGAACTTCGCGTTCTAAAGGCCACCCCTTTGGGGTTATTAGATGCACAGCCGCAGCAAGCTCTGCTGCTCGAGAGCATGATATGCCCCCTCATCCACAATGACCAATTAAGGTCCATGACCTGCATCAATCTTATCCTCACGCCGTAATGAGAATTTTGATCTCATATTTCCCACTTCCACACATCAAAAATTGATTTCTCTGACCACCGGCTGGTCTCAATAACCTAACACTTACCTATCACAGTGGCTAAAGCTCCGCATTGGTGCAAACTCCGCCCACCCAAAATTGCGTCGCCAGGATTTTCAACTTGGGTGGAATCAGCGACTTTGGCAAAAGATATTATCACACCTTTTTCGTGGACCCAATTTCCACATGGTCAGCCTTCAAAGAGGATACTATCCGCCATTGCCACCTCTCCCTCCTGATGCTCACGAGCTACATCAGCTGTCATCTCGCGCGCTCTGGCAGAGTTGGCACAACTGGAGTTCAACATCCCTGCCACAGACTACAGCCCTGCTTGGGGCTGGAAGTGGGCAGAAGCAGCCGCCCACCTCAACGCGATTGAAAGGCAATACAAACATTGGGTTTGTGTTCAGTACAGGAGCCAAACACATTACAGAGGTGGCACGTACTCCAGTTATTTTTTTATAAAATTCTTCACACTGTGCCAGAGCGTGGCCTGCACACAGGTGTGTGGCTGGACAATCTTGTCACAGATACGCCAGCTGAAGTGGCGATCAAAATACAAGTATTACTATGATTATACCTATCCAATCCAATTCAGCCAGACAAAATGGCGAAATTTCTTGATAGTGCTCATATCTGCACCATTTCCTGATACCCAGAGCTAATGAATCTGATTAATCCAAATGAACTCTGGTCCGCTGTCCGTGGTGCACCAAAATGGAAATGCCCAGGTCATGATGGCATTCCATATGAGTTCTATAAAAGGACTTCATATTCATATCCCCACTGCTGCTTGCCTCCCTTTAACCAGAGCCTTCTAGATACGCGCCTTCTACCAGGAGGGCAAGAGACCTTCACCATCACACTCTTCAAGAAAGGGATGAGCTAGACCTATCCAACTGACGCCCCATTTCTCTAACTAATACGGATACAAAAATTTTAACCAAAATCATGGCTAACCGTCTAGGTATTATAGCCTCTGCCACCATCTCTCCAGAACAATTTGGTTTCATAACCAGAAGGTCGATTTGGGACAATTTGCATTCAGTGGCTAATGCATGCCAGTCCACGGCCTCTGGGGCACTTCTATTCTTGGACCAATAGAAGGCATATGATAGAGTAAACTGGGAATACCTCAGGGCCTGCCTCGACCACTTCTGCTTACCCCCTCGCTTCATCAACTGGGCGATGATGCTTACGGAATCTGCAACAATGGCCAGTGCGTGGCCCTGGCTTGCTCATGGAAGTAGTCCGCCCTCAAGGGGCCCTACGCCACGGGGAACCCCTTAGTCTACTCTTATACAACTTCATCCTTGACCCACTATATTGAAACATGAATGCCTGCATGTAAAAACTTTACTTTGTTGGGTTGATTTATTGGAAGTCACCTAGTAATCTTTCTACTGCACAGGTTCAGTTTCCTTGGCACCTCGCATTGTAAGAATATATATAATCTGATTATAGTATGATGACTATTATCCATAGAAGAGTTAGAATTATTTTCAGGCCCAATGCTTTAGCCGGTATTTCAATAATACTGAATATCACACTCTTGGAGATTTGTTCCTAAATCCTGCCCAAATGACTTTCATTAAGATCCTCTGATGACAATCCCTTTGGCCCAACACACAGTCAGCAGCAATCTCTTAGCTGTGGTTCCCTTCATCTCTAGATCCCACTCGGATCTCTACTCTTCTCTGAGAGTCTACCAATTATTGCCTTCTGTAATAATATTATTGAGATGGAATCTTTACGCTAGATGCTGATAGTCTAACTATTACCGAATCTACAATCAAAATAACAAGGTTCTTTATTAGTTCTTTCCTGACCATAAACTTGTGTCAATTAGTGATTATTTTCCAGTGTAATACTTGAGTGGTTTACTACTATACTACTTTACTACTGTACTACTACTATTGAGTGTTTTTATTATAGTGAATTCTAGGAATTTATAGGGGATTCAGCTGTCTAACCCTCAGTTGACACCTCTTTTGATGAAATGGCAGCCGTTGCTGTTGAATCACCCTTCCTCATCTCAGCAGCATGGTCTTCCCCATCCTGACTAGGATTCCGACATTAGAAATCCTTGAGACCTCTCAAACAAAAGAGTCAGAAATGTATCATAAATGTTTTTCTCTTGATCCAAGCGAATCATCCATACTTGGCTAGCAACCAATTGATTTTACAGTTGCAGGTGTATCACTTGCCTCCCCAATCATTAATGTCCAATCAGTTGGTGATGAAACCTGACCGATCCCAATTGGTACACCTGCTAATTAATTACTATCAGATGCCATTGTTTCGTCAGCTGCTCCACCTGATAAGACATTGTCTGGAATGATCCCCAACGGATACAACCAAATAATATCCTAAAATCCCCCAAACATAGTTCCTCTAAAATCTGGGTCAACCAATTTCCAATTCCTTTGCCTTAGAAAAATTTTCCCATAGTGATACCCAGGTAATCTAGCGGGCGGGGAAAATGGGGCAAAAATTTCCCCAAAACACCCCCCATCTTGCCTAGTTTTCCCAGAGAGAAAAAGACTGGGCATAGAAGCATGATTCGGACACCTGGTTGAATACTTCATTGGTTCAAGCGATGCTTTCATCAATACTCAATGTCCAGGATGACCTTTGGCATATGGCATTCCCCCCCTTCCTCCTTGGTCCCACCGAGGGTAGGGCCCCGACCTCTTGTCATGCTAGGCGATTAATTTACTTGTGACGATCTTTTTCCCGGGATCCATTTTCCCCCCACCCAGAGTATATGACCCTCTGTCATATTCAGGTTTCTCAGCCCGGCGTCCTAGAATTCCTGATTCTCTCCTCATCCAGACGGGGAGACTCTTCCCCTTAAATATTCATCTCGTGGCTTAATTAAGAATCCTTTTTATTTTTCCTTCGTTATTTCATTTATAGCCTCTTGGCTGTAAGTCATTCTTCCATTGGAAAGCTTATTTCTTTAAATTTTTATGAAATTAATTTCCTTAAAACCTAATGGAGTGTAGGGTGCATAATGTCAACTTCTATATCAGTCTGACACCCCCCTCTGGTCCTGCTCATATGTCAAACTCAGAGTCCTACCAACAGCTTCTTAACAGTCTGTCCAATCTGGACCTCTACCTTTTCCCGCAAATGAGTCAGGATGCTCAGTGGACCCTCTTCTATGGGCCCTCCAAAGGGCTCATAAGCCTAGCCCCGGGACAAGCAGCTAGTCCTTCCATCAAGTTACCAAAAAGGTATCCCAAACCCCTCAAAACCAGGCATGCCATCATTTCCCAATAACTCTTGGCCAACTCTTCCCTGATCAATCCACGAGTTGGACTTCAAAACCCCCTTTTTGGGTTCAGCTCCTTTCGCTGAGGCTCTGAACATCATCATCAATCTCCCGAGGTTTTCTGACTGCTATGAAACTTTGTTCCTGGCCAGGTCAGATTTGCTCCCCGGGTTCCTCTTCTGGTTTGGTCAATTCTACAAACCCGCTGTCCCCGGTTTCTGAGCTCACAAAGGGGAAAAACATTCATACTGATCCCCCTAACGAAATTTGCACACAAGTCACTGAGGCATTGTCATTGGGGCTGGATCCCTCGAAACCCGGACAACCTTATGGATTGGGATACTGCCGCTTATGCTCTCCGCTTTGCCCCGCCAAGTTCTTTGGGAAATTGGTTGACAAAGCTCACAACCTCATCTGACTTTCATCAGTCATTCAGCTTCAGCTTCTGCCCAAAAAACCTGGGATCATTTACAGGATGCAATCCATTTTTTTGATAACTCTTCTCTGGGCTTATTGCTATCTTCCGTTGATGGCGCCCCCAATTGGGGGGATGATTTGACAACCTCCCTTGAGTATTCCTTCTTTGCTGCCCCGCTCACATGTCTGGTGTTTTTGATGAGGCCCATCAGCAGGCACTCCCAAAACAAATTTTCTGGCACCCTTCCTTTCGGGATTACTGGGGTTATTTGCCAATTGCATCTTCCTTTATTGCTGTTTTCCACCCCCTCTGGGGTTTCACAATTGGGATCCTCTGACATATCTAAATTTTTTTTCCCCTAGCCCCGTTCTCCCCAAAGGGCTCCAAACGTCAGCTCAACAAATGTGGTTTTGAGTAGGACTTGCCTTTGCAAGCATCCCAAACTCACATTTTATTTTGATAGACTATTCCCCCCCTGCGATCCATCCTCCCCCCCCAAAAGGCAACATAGGCGGAATCATTCCTGCACTGAGGACAATTAATAAAAAATAAAATTTTTTTTTAAGAATATATTAGCTTTTTTTTCTTATCTACGCTTTTATATATATATATTATATTTTTTTCCAATATCTTTTATCAAATTTTTTTTTTGGGGCTTGACCTTATTTCAGTTCAGAGGTCCATCTTTTCCCCAAAAATGGATCCCGGGGGACTTAAACCTACCCGGGTTTTCCCCTTTGGGTTTAAGGTCCTTTTTCAGACTTTAAACATTTGGTTCAGAGGTCCTTTTTTTGGGCTTGACCTAATTATCAGGACATGACCAACTTAATGGTTCATCAGTCCTTAGGAACTCTTTTTTTTTTTTTCAATCCATCACTTTAAATACTTAGCTGGACTCAATTTACTACTCTTCCATCCAAGAGATACTTGATGGAATAAGCATAAGTGCCATCCTGGCGATTACTTCAAAAAGGACCTGACCATAGCGCATCCAACTTGTTTCATTGTCCAAAACCATGTGTATCACAATAGGCAGCTCTTTCTCCCATTCGATATTATTCTAATGGCGGTCAGTTTCTATCATCCTCAATTTTTTGTATCCTTTTTTTTAAACTAGTATTGAATGCTTGAAAAAATTTATCAATCCGGATACTTGTCAGTCAGTTCCAAAATTGTTCAGTACTCATCCCTGATGTAGGTTCTTTCCAAAATAATATTGGTGGTAATGTGGCCTTCCTCCTGTAAAGTAATTCAAATGGCGTCTTTCCCCTCGCCATTTTGACTGATGTTGTAGGCAAAGTTCACTGAATTCAGGTACCTTCCCCCCCCCCCCCCCCAAAAATTTTCACTAAAAATAGCTTATAGCATCGCAGCCAGCATTCCATTGACCCGTTCTACCAGTCCGTTCCCTCTCCCGGATGATATGGTTCTGACACAACTCCCTGAATCCCCATTATTTCATTTAGCCTGGGGATCACATGAGGGTGTGAATTTGGTCCCATTATTGCTCAGTATAAATTGTGGACACCCATTCCATTATACTACTTGATCCATAATGAATCTCGCAGTATTTATAGGGATCTACCGGTTTGAGCCCTTTTTTCGAACCCAAATTTGGTTTTTTTGGGCAATGGCTACCAGATTAAAATTTACTTCCCTTTTGTGCTCATCCCAACTTTCCCCTCTTTTCAATTAGACACCATGTCCAAGGGAAAAACCCGGTTGGAATTTTTAGGTATCCAGTTGTATTCTTATGTTTTATCAGTTGGATTCCAACCAAAAAGCCAGATGGTTTTTGGGCTTCATAGTTGTTGATTCCCAGTAATTATACTGGGAATATATCATTTTTTCTTGGGGTTCTTGGGCTTAAAAACCTTTAAAAGTCAATACCTCTCTGGGGAAAATTTTGGGGAAAATAAAATTTTTATTTTTCATCTTAAAACTTTTCCATCCATTTCCCAGTGTTTTTTTATCACTTTTTTAAGCGCACCTTGGGTTTTTCGGCCCCTTTTCCCAATTCCCTTTCCCTTTAACCATTTTTGAAATAAATAAACCGCCTGCAGAATCCCAAAATTATTGAAACCCCAATTGCCATCTGATTCTGATGAGAACCCCTCGGTGGCCCTTTTCTAAATCTAAGCCAATTTTTGGAGGCCCAGGGGGCCCGGCCCCCCCTTCGGGGTTCCCCTCTTTTGTAGCCAATGTAACAAAGAGGGGGTCCATCACCACCTTAAAGTGCTTTCCCAGGGACATAAAACCCAAAACTTTTTATTGGCAAATGACTGAAAGGGCATTCAGCCCCAGTTATGGTTAATTCCTCTCTGCGGCAGATAGTGTCCAGCCCCTTTTGCCCCCCCGTTCATCCCCAAGTTCATTTTAATATTTCAATATGGCACCAATCGCTATAAAGAAGCATCGGTTTAAAAAAAACCCCCAAAGGAAATTTTTTTATTTCAGAATTTGGGAATTTATAAAGATCAGCGAAAATTCATAAAAGGGATTCCGAGCCTCTTCTTCCCAAAAACCCCTTTTTCGATCTTTTAGAAAAGGGAATAAGGGTCCCCTTTTTGGGGGAAGGGCCCCAAAATATCCCAAGGACCCGACCCCCAAAAAATTTTGGTTTTTGGACCCCTTTTTGGCACAGCCATCTTTTCAATAGTTGTTATCTTCTTTTTCCCTAAACCCCTTTTGCACAAATCACAAACCCCAGGTATTCGCCCTTTTTTGAAGACTGGCCCCTTCCGGTTTTGACCTTAAAGTTTTACCCATGGACAGCCCCAAACTCTTCCCCCAAAGTTGGGTGATCAGTAAATGCCCCACGCACGTTTAATAACCCAGATATACCGAGAAAAACCCCCAAGGTCGCTTAATTTGGTCCATGGCCCTTGGAACATCGGGGGGTACGGAAAAGGGGGCACCCAGTCAGTTTTATAACCCCTGTGGGGAAACCGAAACTTTTTTCCGGGCCCCTCTGCGGGAAGTCGATATGCCGGGTACCCGAGTTTGGGGTCCATTGTGGAGAAATATTCACTTTCCAATTGGTCAAGGCACCATTGATCCTCAGGGGGAAAATACAAATCCTTCAATATAATTTTTTTCAGCCCCGGAAATAATCACTACCCAATTTACCCTTTTTTTTTTTACAATAAAAATTGGGCCCGGACTTAAAATGAATGGGCCCAAGCTTACTATTTTTTGGTTTCATTTCCATACAAATCAGCATTTTTATTGGAAATGGTCTATTTTTTATTGGTAAATTTTCCGTGTAACTTTTGAATTTCCCTTGCCACATCCCAAATCTGATCACCCTGAAAATTTTTCCCCATATCTCTAAATAATTTGAGCACCCCCTCCTTCCCCCTTCGGGTTGCCTCCCAAACCCCAATGTTGATTTTTTCCCCCCTCCAGCTGGTAACCCCATTTCCTTGAGAGATCCAAATCATAAAATTTTAAATTCTCCTCGGGATTAAATATAAATGAAATTTTGTTTTTTTTAAATCTTCTTTGGGTTTTTTAAAATTCAAAGAAAATTTTATTTTTTCAGGCCCCCGATAATTATCCCGGGGCCACAAGGCCCCACTCACTTCTTAAGGGGTCCAATTCTCCATAAAAACTGAATTTAGAGTCAACCCGTTGATTCACCCAATCCCCAAGGTTTCTTCTTCTTGATCCGCAAAGGAATTCCCCGTTTTTAGGATTTTGGTGGCATCTCCTCCTTCCTACAACTAATTGGTATAAATTTTGGTACAACCCTCTTTTTAAACTTTTTTAAATGAAATTATTTCTCCGGTTCAATAACCACCATTCTTTTTATATACAAATTAAATATGACCCGGGAGGGCAACATATTATCCTCAAAGTTACATTTAACTCTGTATTTCCGCAGAAACTCCGTTCCAATTAGGATGTTATAGTTTGATTCGCCAAAACTATTGCTCATAGATACCACCAACGACCTGAATCGTAGTGGCAGCACACTATATGCTCCACAGGAAATGGTGGTGTTTGGCCCAGCTGTTCCATATTCCTTCTTGTGTTCTAAGTCTGGAGAGTTCTTCATCTTTTTCACCATCTTGGTTGACACAATCTTGTTGGGCGCTCCGTTTGACTATCGTCCATACCCTTACTCAATTCACCTGAATATCTATATACATATACTCGGTATTGAAATTTGGTATTTACTGAGGAATTGCAGCGGTTAATAGCTGAATTAGGGTATTAATTATCTGCACCGTAATTCAGGAAATGATTTACTTAATTGCGCCAAGGGGAATCGGTTGGCTCATCCAGTGAAATTCAGTTAACTCATCAGGATTCTCGGCAGTCTGAAACTTCTCCTACCGGTTGTTGGTGTACGGCCAGGCAACCTCCTGAACTATCTTGGGGTCTATCTTTTTTGCCCCAGCTCTGGTCATGGCATTTATATCCATGTTGACCACTTAATATATTGGATCCTGCTCGTCATCCACAAACAAATGCTGATATCTAATTCTTTGTTCATCACATTGGGAGGAACAGGTTTCTCTGCCGTCCTAAACTGTTCCTTGTCTAGACAGCAGGACCTTTTCCTGAATCCTTCGTGGCTGCTATTTCCTTAGCCTGGACCATATGAACTTGATCCTTCAGCGTTTTGCAGTGTGCGGCGAAATGCCCTTTCCCGCCACACTGAAAGCAAACCTTTTCCTTCTTGTTTAACCAATTGTGATCCTTGGGCTTTTTCCCCAGCACAGTTCAGTTTAAAGTCTCCTTTGCTCCTTCGCCTCACTTCATGGGATTTGAACTTCAGACTGGATTCAGCTTGAAGCTTCTATTAGGAGCATAGAATGTTGCTCCCAAAATCTTCAAATTGTCTACCATTTGCAAGGTAGTTATCTCGGTCGCAAATACAGTAGACATCATTTGATGCAAATTATGATAGGGCTGAAGGGCCGCTTGCAAAGTGATTCTTGCATCAAAGTCATCTAACACCTTCGCTCTGGCCAGGATCTGTGATTCCTGGTAGAATCAATCTGCGAAGCTTGCAAGGGACTCATCTTTACAGAATTGAATTCCCATAAAGTCTTGCTTGCATTTCAACATGTGGGTTGGACTGCCAAATTCTTCATTATTGCTGCCTTAGCCTCAGCATAAGACCCTGTCCCCCTCCAGGTGGGGTAACACCAGATTCTGGCAATCTGTGTTTAGCAGTTCAAGACCATCAACGCCTTCTGACAATCCCCTTATCCATTCATGGCCATGTCAGATAGTTGGAAAAACGCTGGGGCGTTATCCTGATGGGATGTAGGCAATTTTTGGGCTCCAAATTACTCCGAGTTATTTTGGGCCACTCCCTCAGTTCACTATTCAGTTTTCTTTCAGAGTGTCATCAGGCGTCATCTCCAAAATAGCATTGAATGTGGGCAGCATATTTCTTGGGTATTCATTTTCCCAAGTATCGTTTGAAGAATTCCCTTTTTAACATCATTGGGCCCCATCTGATTCGCTTGCACTTTTGTGTTCTTTCAATTTCTATACTTCTTTTTAAAAACTTTCAAAGTCTACCAAATTTTCTCAAATAACGTGATCCGCTTCACGTTCTGTTTTCAGAAATAGAATCTCTCATATGAGGTCTCCCCTTTTTTCTTCTTTAACGAGTTTCTTTGCCAGTAACTCATTCCCAAAGTTGGCTACGTTGTCAACTCCTTCTTCCACCTTGGATCTTGTTCCTCCAGGCTGCGAACTCCCGGTGGTCCGCAGAGTTTAAAGCATTCTGGTTCACTGTGGCAATCTCAGTCCACGACCTATGCATTTCCTTTTTGTATGCATTCTGGATTAATTCTCTACTCAACTACCCCTGTAGTGAGCACCAACTTGTAAAAATTTAGCTTTGTTTGGTGATTTATCGGAGGTCAACCCTGTAAACTTTCACGCACAGGTTCT
>JAKSZP010015529.1:0-11871 GCA_022478985.1 Massospora cicadina | reverse complement strand
TATATTTTCTTTATAGCTAAATAAAAAGTAGGGGAGTATACCCCAGTGGTAGTTTATGGACACTCTACCTCTGCCTCCCTAAGTTCAATCCCATAGATAAAAGTTGGGTAGGGGACAATTATGACTGTGTTGGAGTTGCGCACCAATGCCCTGAACCAAGATAGCAAATAGAAAAGGTGGTCCATAAGGTGCTGGCCTATCATATGCTGCACATGGAGGTTTTCCAGGTTTTATCCTCTTTTCCCATTTTCTTCACTTCCCTTTATTGCTGCGGTATTGTCCCCAGGTCAGCCCATCTAAAATAAAATTTAAAAATTATATAAAAAGTAAATGATTTGGGTCAACTTTGGGAAAATATACCACGCCAAGTTTTTTTAGCTTGTGCTGGTTACAAACTTGTGTCAATCAAAACTCAACCCATAGTGGAGCAGAAACCACCTCACTATGCTACCACTCCTCTCTTTATAGCTATATAAATGAGATTTTAATTTTTTTTTTACAAATTTAGAGTATCAACTAGCTACATCAGATATAAAGTTCATAGGCTATATAATAGGCTACAATAAAAAATAAAAATGTAACTTTCTATATTTTGCCATTTTAGACTTTTTGGTTTGGTTAGGATAACTACATACAACAAATAAGCTTTAATTCTAAAATTAAACTTTAATGAACCTGTATAGAAAGGCTTTTAGTATACCAAATATCATAAAACTTTTATATAAAGATGGTTATAGACCTTTTTTATATATGCCTTAGAGCTATATGATATGAGGCTTATGCATATTTTATGAGATCAGATCTGAACTTTTCAAAAGGAAGGTATATAATCATTTATATAGGGTTAGTATTGGGTTTCCCCCAGATGCGCTTTCTGGTGCTAACCCTGTGGAACCCAATAAGGCGGATGACTGCATGGGGCTAGGGTCAGCCAAGAGGACAGGGGCAGCTCTGGGCGCAACGATGGACAAGACTTTGATCATTAGAGTAAAATAAACCTATATAAAAATAAGTTATAATTAATCCTATTGATGAAAGTACTTTATTAGGCTAACATGTAGGGATTTTTATAGGGAGTGTGAGGACATGGTGCCTCAAGGATCATCATGGCCCCATCCATATAGGATCTCTCTGGTCTTCTGGATTGCCAATTGTTCTGAACCTTACTCAGATCTTGCCGCCCTCATGACCAGAATAATGGATACCCCAGTTAACATGACTCGAGGAATGGGGATGTAACATTTCCAAAATTTTGAGTAATTTTATATAAAGCCCCAAATTCGTATATTTGCTAATATTATATATTCAAATTCCTATTCTTGAACTTATTGAGCCATTTGGGATTTATGCCCCTTAAATTAAGGTATTAATTCTTCCCTGGACAAGTCTTTCACCTAACCTAGGAAAATCCTGACAGAGCCCCTTCCGTGCCTTGGCCTAGGAGAGCAAGTTGTGGCCTGAGGGTAAAGGTAGATGAAGGACTCAAGTTTGGGGGCATATGGAGCCTTAAGCATAATGTAGACCAGGTCAGTGATAATGCCTGGTGTGGCTAGGGTTTGAAGCCAGACAATTTCATCGGCTAAGGCCTTCATAGTAAATTCAGAGTTCTATTGTGGTTAGGGCTTGAAGCTGGAAAATTTCATTGGCTAAGGCCCTCATAGTTAATTTGGAGTCCTCATGTTTGGCTAGGGCTTGAAGCCAGACAATTTCATTGGCTAAGGCCCTCATAGTTAATCTGGAGGTCTCATGTGTAAATTGGGATTGAAACTGGACAATTACATTGGCTATGGCACTCATAATTAATTCAGATGGTTCTTTGGAAAAGGTGGCTTCAAGCTCCTCAATCTGCAATCCGCTGCTGGCTGAGCAATCTAGATTTTCATAGTGGCTGGCTTTGAGCTGCCTTCTGGTTTTGAGGTAATTTGCCTTGAGGTCTGATAACTCAGCCTAAGCTATGAGTTGTCAATCATGAGCATTTCAATCCGGTCAGTCTTATCTCAGATTTCTGACTGCAGGCCAACCAGCAGCCTCTGTTTCTGGATAACTTCTGACTTAGAGGCCTTCAACTCCGCCTCCAACCACGCTATCCTTTCGCACATCTGCTAAGCCATCTTGGCCATGTGGGTTTCAGCCTCCTCAAACTTCTGGTTTAATTCGTTTGCCATTTGAACCTGGCATCTTGTGATCACCTTATCCGCCAGTAGATCCAAGTAAAGCTCAGAGAAAAGGTCGCCAACAGTGAGCTGCATAAGCGAGTGACCCCACGAGCTTTGATGGTGACCAAACAATGGTAGGGTGTGGCCCCCAGAAGGTTTCAATAGGGAGGCCTTTTTAAGCGATGTCAAGCCACCATCTCGGAATTGGGGCAATCAAATCTCACTCATGACTGAAAGCAACCCGTGTGTCAGAGTTTGAATGGGAAATGTGAAGTAGGCTGAAATGTTGGCATCAGTAGCAGAGGTAATGTCAGCTGGTTCCTTGAGCTTCGCTTTTTCAGGACTCTCATTTTTGTTGGGATCAGCGCTATCCCAATCTGAGAGCCAAACTGGGTAATCTAGAATTTTTGTTTTAGTAGTATGTGGCCGATCTCTAGAGGGGAGCCATCAAAGTTGGAAAGTGGTAGCGTTGCCGGAAAGAAGTCATTGAGCTTATCCCAAATGGTGCAAAGGTAAGTCCCAGGTATTTTGCCTGGCATTTGTATCGCATCATTGCACTTATTGTTTTTGAGGCTTCCCAAAAATTTCTGAAGTTTGCTGCCTTCATCAAGATTAGAAACTGGTTCTCAACATGTCCTAATTTTGTCTAGTACTAAAAAAACATGTCCTAATTTTGTCAATTTGGTGTTGTTGATGCTCGCTGGCTGCATTTGATTTGTCGTTCAGCACTTTTGGGCTCAAATTGGCTATGCGCTTTGTTTCCACTTTCTGCTCAGAAGCAGCAGAGTGGAAAATGACATCAAGTGGAGGATTTCGTTTTTTATTATCTAAATAAATATTAGGGTTGATATTAAATTAGTTGTTTTTGTTGAAATTTGAGCACTTGGATTATTTTGATTTTCTTTTTTTAACCAGAGGATGTGTTGTAGCTTGGCCATTTTTTTGATTTTGCCCAAAGCTGAGAGAAGTTTATCCATTTTTCTCTCATCACATTAGACAGGTCCTAGCGTCCAATAGTCATCCTTCTGGGTGATATCTTCAAAGGCTTCTTCTCTCCTAGCATCCCACATCCTCTTGAAACGTGATGCTTTGTACCTGTAATAAAATATTGCCTTCATTAATTTTTTTTTTGTTATGATGCTGGCATTTTTGCTCAATAACATTTTTTTCAATTTCTTCAGGCGTACTTAACAGGTCAAGCAAAGGTTTCATCTGACTGGGAGTTTGGAAGTGAACAAAGTCTTCTTGGGGAACACTTGAAGGATTTCTTTTGAAAATCAGTCCCCACTGTTACTGGGTTTTGGTCTTTCTGGAGGAGGTAAGTTAGAAGATCAGCGTCCAGCATGCTCGCTGAGGGTTGGTTATCATCCAAGTTTGAGGGTAACTCCTCAGGGTGCGCCTTGGAAGCCACTGTAGTGAGCACCAGTTATCAGGTTTCCCCGGATGCGCTTGCTGGTGCTAATGCTGGGGAACCCAATAAGGTGGCTGACTGCATGGGGCTAAGGGTCATCTGAGAGGAAAGGGGTGGCTCTGGGTGCAACGATGGATGAGACTTCAATCATTAGAATAAATTAAATTTAAAATAAAAGTAAGATAGAATTAATCCTTTTGATGAAAGTACTTTATTAACAACATGCGAGGATTTTTATAGGGAGTGTGGGGACATGGTGCCTCAAGGATCATCGTGGCCTCATCCATGTAGGATCTCTCCTGGTCTTCTAGATTGTCCATTGTTCTGAACCTTACTTGGATCTTGCCACCCTTGTGACCAGGTTAATGGATACCTCAGTTCACATGACTCAAGGAATGGGGATGTAACGTTTTCCAAAATTTGGAGTAATTTATATAAAGCCCCAAATTCGTATATTTGCTAATATTATAGATTCAAATTCCTACTCTTGAACTTATTGAGCCATTTTAGATTTATGCCCCTCAAATGGGGGTATTGATCCTTCCCCTGGACAAGGCTTTCGCCAAATCAGAAAAGATCCCAACAGTTAGTAAAACATTTATTTATTTTTATAGTAGCCCTCAACCTATAATTTATAAGTTTATATATTTTTATCAAGCATATGTTGATTATTGTTGAAATTTAGGTCTATTAATGATGGCTACTTCTTCTTCTGCAGTAAGGTGGAGTTTTAAACGTTACTGTATGAGGACAATAGACCAGACGGTGACTATAGTTAAGATATAACTCCATGGTAATTCTACTTGAAGCTGTGTTTTTCTGTTGCTACTTAGATGATGGCACGCTGCCCTGATCTTCCTGATTCTAATTAAATTCTCAACTTAATACAAAGTAAAGTACTAATTACAAAAAATCTTATAAATTAAACTGTTATCTCATGGTAATAGTTAATTGATCTATTAGTATCAACTTGGGATAATTTATAAGGTTTGATGTTCACCACGTCTTACATATGATGCCTCAATTTCAATGGCACTTGGCCAGAGAAAGTAACAAATTTGTTTGAGGGCCTACAATCCATTTGACTCAAGACATCTCAAACGTCTCAGAAACAAGATCAAACTTAATATTCACAAGACAGCATTTCTAACGCGGTTGCAAATAGCTGAACTGACTCATCTCAAGCAATTGGCAGCACATACTAAGGCAATTTCTACCACTAATTAGTAATTAATTCAATAGAAAACTTGAGCAACAAAAAAACTAATTTTGACATAGACCAACAAAGCCCATGTGCCCATTTCATCATAGTCAAATATTAAGTAAAATTGCTAGGCCATGAATCCCAAGTTCAGATATACTTAGGATATTTTTGGTTTATAATTAATAACGATTTATTTCCAGTCAACCATTCAATGCTTCCCCCTCCTTGACTGGATAAAAGCAGAGAGCATTCTTTTTCTCTTAATCACAACATCCAATTTTTTCTCAACCTCAGAATAGGATGCTACATATATAGCCTTTTGCCCTGAATTAACCTTTCTTCTTAAACTCTATAATTCCATGCTGCTTGCTACAGTTAGTTCATGCGTTTTGCCTTTGTTTCCTAGGTAGGTTCAACCAGCTATCCTAAAAGTTTTCCAAAAAGTATTACTTCTATGCCTGCTGCAGCTCCAGCAATCCTCAGCAAACTTGACTGGCCCCCTTTGGCTTCGATTTCACTCTTCTCCCCTCTCAAAAGGGATATTAGCCTTAATGGCAATAAGGCTTTGAAATTTTTTGATTCAACTTATTTTCCTTAATTGTTTTTTAATATTTTTATTATTATTAATAAATTAATAATATTATTAATATTATTCTTATACCTTTCTTTTACTTTATCTATTCAGGGATGGTCAACCAGGGGACAAGCACTTCTGATATAGTGAGAAAACTAATGAAATTTGATAAATAGAGACACCCCAGAGGGTTCAAGGCCCCTCTTGTTGTCTCCAGGATCACCAAGATTAGGACGGTAGGGAAGGGGAGTTATGCTGGCTTATTCTTGGATGCAGCATGTGTGAAGGAAAGGATCAACTTTTAGGAACCATATGGGGAACCATGTGTTGATTGTCCTTCTGTTATGGGGGGTCATATGTCCAAACAGCCATGCTTGGAAGTGTTCCAATATATGGCTGTGGAAGCGATGAATGGCTTCTTGGATTGTTGGCACTGCTCCTGTGAACGATTCCAGTACCATTGTGTGTATCGTCCATAGTGCTATTGCTACTATTAGCGCCCTGAGAGATGGGTGGATAGGAGAGTCCATGTTTATAGCGAACATGTTCCTTGCTAGGCTGAATGGATGTTCGTTTTCTTGGCGGAAAAGACGCATGGCCTCTTTCCATATCGCCGCTGATGTTGGGCATTGTTCTAAGCGGTGGGCTAGGCTTCCATACTGACCACATATTGCACATGAGGTGTGATTGGCATTTGACCGTTCAGCTGTTCAGTATACTCTCCTCATGCACCTCCATACATGTGCTCTTATCCTGGGTTGGAGTAGAGGGTGATGTGTGTATCTCCATACTCTTCTTTGGGTCTCCAGGTTGTAGGGTATGTCCATATGGTCCAGGTAATCTATCCTGGCTATGGTATTTGGGCTTTTGCTTATTATGTTGTCTGTGACTATTTGATCATTGATCTCCTGTCTGTGAGTTAGTCTTGGGCGTCCTCAGTGACTGGTTTGTTCATTTATGTGAATCCGCCATGTCACTCTTCTCATGGCTAGGAGTATTCATTTGAAATGTGCAGGAGTGCCATGTGGTCCTGCAGCTGTAGGATGGGATGCCAGATACTTGATTAATGTGTTCTGGTGCTCTGGGTTTCTTAATTGTAGTGCACGTGTAAAGTTATATCTTGCTGTTCTGGCCCAGTGTATATCTGGAAGATCTGGGCTAGTCACCTGAGCTATCCAGGATCCCAGTATATGGGTTGCTTGCTCTACGTAATTAGTAAGCCCCATACCTCCATTCCTTCTAGATCCAAATAGGGTTTCGAGGCGTACAGGGGGTTATGGTTGGACCATAACCATCCTTGTAATAGGGCATGGACTGTGTTGAAAAAGGATGGTGAGAAAGCGATTGCATGGGCCGTGAACCATATGATTGATAAAATCATAGAGTTGGCTACCATGACCCTTCCTGTTAGACCTGTTTGATGTCCATGTAAGGAGGCAATGCGTTTTGTTATTTTGTCCAATAATTGATTTTCCATCATGGAGTTAGCGTAACCCCCTGCTTCCAACCATACTCCCAAGTGACGAACAGGGCCAGCTGTTGGCTTGGTGATGAATGGAAGTTTCAGTGAGGTCATTGCTAGTTTACGCCTCCTATGTCTGGTCAGGAGTCTTGATGTTGTATTATCTTGTTGGCCCTGGGTAGATGGCGCCCAATGGATCTGATATTTTCCCAGGAGTATAATTTCCTTTTTCTCAGTGTTAAGTGATGCGTTACTTATGACTGAATAGTCTTGTATTATTTTTTCAGTTCTGCAAGCGTCCTGATTGTTGGATATGCCCACCACACGATTATCAGCGAAGGCCATCATTTTGACTGGTGGTTGGCCTTTGACGTTGATTCCTTTAAGCATGAGTTTGTATTTGGGATTAGGGGGTCTAGGCTAAAGTTGTAGAGTAGAGGGCTTAAGGGGTCTCCTTGTTTTAGTCCTCTCTGTGGGATAACTGGGTTGGTTAAGAAGCCTGCTCCCCGCACAGCCATGGTTGCAGACTCTGTAAACAACATTACCCAGTTTATAAATCTATTTGGAAGCTTGAATTTTTGAAGGCAGGCCCTAAGATAGGTCCAGTTCACCCTATCATATGCCTTTTGTTGGTCTAAAAAGACAAGGGCTCCAGAGGTTTTGGACTGGCAGACATTTGCAACTGTGTGGATGTTATCCCATATGGATCTTCTTGGAACAAATCCATATTGTGATGGGGATATTGCATCAGTTGCAATTTCTCCTAGTCGTTTAGCCATAATTTTTGTGAAAATTTTTGTATCTGTGTTGGTTAGGGAAATTGGGCGCCAGTTGGATAGGTCTAATCTGTCTCCTTTCTTGAATAAAGTGACCGTGTAGGCTTCTTTGCCTCCAGGTAGGAGGCATGTTTCCATAATACACTTGTTCATTGAAGCTAGAAGAATGTTAGAGATGTTAGTAAAATATTTTATGTAAAATTCATAGGGAATCCCATCAGGTCCAGGGCATTTCCCTCTTGGTGCACCGCGTACTACTTCCCATAATTCCTCGCATGATATTAGGTTGATTAAATTGTGATTTTGGGCCGCGGTGTCAATATGTGCGCTTCTAAGAAATTTTTTGATTTTTTCTGGTTTGACCAGCTCAGATTTATACAATTTCATATAAAACCTGTGCACTTTGGTCGCGACTTCTTTGGGTGTTTCTGCTATGGATTTGTCCAGTCGATGGACCTGTGTGCAAGCTATCATATTTTTCCTCACGTGGAATTGGCAGAAAAAGTAGCTCAAACAAGTTTCTCCATCTCTTATGTTTTTGCCTTTATATTGGACTCCAACTTGGTGTTGGTGTTCGCGGATCAGGGTGTTTAGCCAAGCAGAAACCTCCGCCCATTTGTGACCCCATCCATGGCTGTATCCTGTTCTTGGTGCATTGTTTTCTAGATGGTCAATTTCAGCCAATGTGTGTTTGATAATGGCTGAAACTGCCCTGTGTCTTCTAGATGATGTATGTTTAATTTGTTGAGGATTGAAATTCCGAGTCAGCTAAACTTTCTGGGCATATTATGCACCATCTGGGTGCTTGGGTACTGGGTTCCGCCAGTTTGTAAGATACCAAAATAAGCCGATGGTCAGAGAATTTGATTTTTCAGTTTTAAATTTTTGGATTTGGTGATAGAAAATTATTGGTGCGAGTATTAGGTCTATCCTTGACATAGAGACAAGTGTACCATTGTGTACATGTGGGCGTGTCATGTTTTGTAGCAGGGGTTGCCTTTTTGGCAGTGGATCATATAGTCCCAGGGTGGCCTTTAGTACTCGGAGTTCTACTTGCCCTTGTGGTATCTCAATAGTGTAAGGCCATTAGTTTGTCTCTGAGTTAATCCAGCAGTTCATGTCTCCCATTATTAAGTATTTGCTGATAGATTTAATTGTGTTAAAGCTGTGAGAAATTCTCTTTGATCATGCACACTGTTTGGATTGTACACACTGGCTATTGTGTGCACTTTGGTGTGCCATGAAAAAGTTACAGCGAGTATGCAGCCATTCAGGAACAAATTTTTGTTAATAAAATTTAAAGTTTTGGTTTGCGCGTACTATCACCCATAGTGAAGTGACCAAAATGATATTGTTAGGAGCATTTTTTCCCATGCCTCCTCCTCTCCCTGTGGACAGTGGGTTTCCTGCACCGCCAGGATATCCACAGGTGGGTTTTGTAGTAGACTCAACTTCTTGGCCTGGGATGTTAAGGCATTGAGTCCTGCTATGTTCAGCATCCTTATCTCTACTGAGACGCCTGAAGCCTCAGGAGCAGTTAGCAGGGCCTCCCAGCCCTACTCCCTCACTCACATTGCTCTCCACTACACCTCTGCTGCGGAGAGCATAGCCATAAGTAGGAGTTGGGGTGTATTCTGCCCCTTTCATTGCTGCAGTTTTCGCTCCTCTCTTGGATTTGCTTTGTTCCAAATGTTATTGTGGTGCACTTGTGGATTGTTATTGGCTGCATTGTTTTCTTGCGCATTCCATTGTTGATTTTCCTTCCCAATTGTGTTAAATTACACAATTTCTGGGTGTGCACTGAACCCCAATTTTGCTGCATTCATTTTTAAATCAGGTTCCACCAAATTCGAACTGGTCAGATTGGGTGTATAGTTTTCTGTGGGATCTGATTGGTTCATGGACTTGAGTTCCTCCATGTCTTCCTAAATCTGCTCCGGTGATATGGTTGATTCCACTGAGGTCTTTGTCTTGTCTGCAGCCAGCTTGCGAGCTTGTTTGGCCATTTTTTGTTCTTTCAGGGAAATAGGATCAATAATTTTATATTGCTCATGTTCTCCCCAGTTGAAGGCTTGTGTAGTGTCTGTGATTTTGGCATATTCTGAGTCATCTTCGCCCATTTCCTCCTCACAGAATTCCATTTCTCTCAGGCCTTCTTTTATGGGGCAAGCATGAATCTTGTGCCCAAAGGCCTGGCAGTGGTTGCAAATGGGGGTGCACTTTCCACTGTTGCGCGGAACAGCTGGGATTTTTTACCATCAATTGTGAAGGATGCAATGTGGGGGATTTTTGTAATATCCTCTACTACATCCTGGTTCAGTGAAATTATTGCTATTGCCTTCCCCATGCTAAGGGTCAGCATCAGCTGGAAGCGTTATATTTTGAACTGTTTAATTTCTCCATAGGCTTCCAAGCCTTCTCAGAGATAACTTTTGATTACTGTGCGCGCCAGTGTGGTCAGAAGATAGTCAAAAATTGTGAAAATATTCTTGGATTCAGTCCAATGGGTGCATTTGGTCAGAACCAATTGCTGTCCATCAGGAAGGTCGAGTACCACCCTGACCTTCCCTGCTTCATTTGCTTCTTCCACAGTTTTGAACCCAAGATCTACCCAACCTTTACGGGTAGTAAGGGTTGTTGAGTACACCACATGCGGGATAACTTTTTGTTAGGCTTCGCTGAACTTTTCCCACATCGTTGGTGTTTCTATGCCCAGGAAAACTCATATCCCATGTTCCACTGATGACAGTGGTTGCAATTGGGATAATTCCAAATAACTACAGTTTTTTACTAAAAAATCGATGAAACCCATGGGATGCGCCACCTCAGGTTTTTTATTTTTGCTGAGATTTTCATTTGTACCTGTGCGCTTGGTACCTTTGGGCGGTGCAGGTTGGGTCCGCTGCCCTTTACTGCGTTTGCCAGCTCTTTACCTTATTATTCATACTAATCTCGCCTGGTGTTGATTTATCAAATTACGCTGTTTGAATCAAATCATATTACTAAAAGTGATAGTAATTGGAAAGCAAAACTACTTTTTTATATTGTTCTTTATGATATGGATAAAGGAACTTAGCATATACTCAATTCACAACCCAGCCACCTTGATCCTTTATGGTATATACATCTTCGGATGATTTCTCTAATACAATAAATGGACCTTTCCAAAGCAAGGCAAGCAGGTGCGCGCGGCCTGCGCTATGTGTATCACAATATACTACTAAGTATCCCTCTTTAAATTTAGTCACTGTAGCTCGTTTAGTGTTGTCATAGCTCTTCTGACTAGTTTTTAACTAATCACATTTTGGTAAGCTTCAGATTGCAACTTGATTAAGGTCTTCACTAGCTTCTCAACATAATTATTTGGACTAATAGCTTCAGTTGAACTGAGTACTGAATATAATAATGGAGGCAGAGCTGGATTTATACTATACAGAAGTCAAAATGGAAAGTGGCCTGTACTGGTGTGGTGTCCAATATTGTACGCAAACACAGTAACACTAATGGAGGTAGCCCATTGTGAAGGCGCTAAGGCTGCATTTTTGTGTAAAATGCTGGATAGAGTGCCATTCACTCGCTTTACCATACCATTAGTCTCAGGATGGTATGGTGTTAGTAACACTCCTTAAATAGACATCAACTCATTTAACCATCATACCATCTGCAAAGTAAAATTCATGCATTATCCATCAAGATCTTTTGTGGGCATCCGTGCTTGTAAATTATATTATCCATAATGAACTTGACAGTAGTTAGCCCCAACGTCTCAAATTGCTTTTGCTTCCACCCATTTCGTTAGATGGTTGATAGCAACAATCATATATTTGTTGCCTAGGCTGCTCACAGGCAAAGGGCCAACTACAACTATTGATACGGTATGCCAAGCCCAGTCAGGTTTAATTAAATGATATTTCACATCTGAATTCATAGGTTTGGCAATCTGACATAAATGACATTTGTCAAGTACATCTTGAATATCAAATCACATTGAATCTCAGTAGTAATTTGACCAATTTTTTTCTAGCGTTTTGGTCAATCCTCTAGACCCTACGGCCTTGTGCGCTTGTGTAATAATCTCCATTTGGTTGGAAGGTTTTGGGAAAATTTGACGCTGCCCATCAGGCTTAAGTTTGTATAAATCTCCATTCTGATATTTGGTGTCAGTTAATGCTTTTTCAATCGCTTTTTTCACTTCAGTTGGCTCATCTCCATATTTCCAGGTAATCATCTTTTCATGAAGTTTGTTGGCCAAACTGCTCAGGACAGATACAATAGGAAGTTGCATTAA
>JAKSZP010015528.1:0-11919 GCA_022478985.1 Massospora cicadina | reverse complement strand
GGGGTACGACTTGTTGTGTTGGAGCACCATATACTGGACAATATCACAAAACGCATCTCCTCTCTCAGAGCCCACCAAACTCCATCACAGGCAGAGTTGTGCTGACTAATTCTATGCTCCTATCTAAAGTTTGGTTTGTGGCCCATGCTATCGCCTTTCCCCATCATTATTCACCTCGTTATATGCCCTCCTGCAAGTGTTGCTTTGGGTGGGCCGCCCACCGCCAGTGCGCCTGGATGTCTTGTTTGTCCCTCACCATAGTGGTGGTATGGGCCTGCTCCACTTCAAGGCCATTCTGCCAAAATATTTGGCACCTGGATCACTGCAGTCACCAACCCCACACTCCAAGCCCAACACTGGTCATGCGCAGCCCGCTCCAATTCTCCCATGCCCTGGGCCTCAGCAATACTACCCACCGCCATTCTTTGTTAAAATATCTTGCCTCGCATCCCTCTGCTGTGGGCCCGCATGGGACGTCGCCCCACTTCAAAAGAATTCTCCTCCCCATGCAGAACGCTGAGTGGAAAATTTACTTCAGTGGGAAAACCTCCCAGAGGGGTCGCCCTTCTCCCCACTTCAAACATGAAATATAAGGTTAAGCTGTTCTGAAAAGTTTGATACTTAGGAGGTCCCCTATCATGGCCAGGGTGAATTATCTGGATATGTTGGACACCTTAACTCCCCTAGAAACCCAGAAACCCATCTAAAATTTCGCCCATCACCCTCTTTTGCAGCTGCGTGTTTGTTCCCATGTGTGGCGCTGCTTGAAACGGGTATACCGTACTGTTGAGTGATTAACGCATCACACTCCTAATGTGTTGTTTATGACTAATATGGGAATTTGGTCCACCGCCTGGAAGAGTGCCCTCCGTCAAAAGTGATCTGGCGTGAGGTTCAACGTCTCTTTTGCCAGGGGCATACACAGCACTTCAGCCTATCTAAGGACATCTTCGCCTTGTCCTTGAATTATAAAATAAAACTTTCCTTAAAGCCTCTGTGGTAGCAATTGTAATGTGGACTATCCACACGGTTGTCTTGGATGCCATTTACAGCTCTGCTCCCAAACATCAGGAAGCTTTACGCCGATTCCAGTCGCACCTCATGGACCACTTTCAAGCATGGTTGTTTAGGTATCTACAATCCTGTCAATGATATCTGTTCTCATCCTGGTTTCTGGTTTGTTTCATCACTTCAGACCCTTTCTGTAACGCACTGGATCCTTCTAGCGAGCCACAAATGAATTGGGAAGCAGGGCCCAAGTCAATGACAAAAGGGCAGACAAGGTCCCTGAATACCATTTTATAGTGTGTGCTACAGGAGGCACAGATAAACACCCCTCAAAGGACACTTGCGAGTATGCTTAACCCCGCAACATGCCCTGACTCCAAGACAAGGTGTATAGGGAGGCAATAGCCTTCCCAATCTCGCTCTCAAAGTCCAACTCCTGTTCATATAGGCCAAACATGGCCGCTGTTTGACTAAATTTATCAATATAAACCTTTGAAGACAGGAATAAAAAATGTAAGCTTAGGAATGGCTTTAATTGGTATATTTATGCAAGTTGATATAAAGCGGAACCAGATAAACGCCCATTCTCTATTCCTTTCTCTACTATTTCTCTTCTACAAGCATAGATCAAGCTCATTCGCCATGCTTGACGTTACGTCTTTTGAAAAATTAAATAAGCAAAACCCAAATTTTTTAGGCCGTATTGAATTCCATAGTAGCTGAACCACCACACCCAAGAATCGTTCCAATTATGATTTGAATCCACCTTTAACCTAGACTCACCCACTTCAAAACCATTTTGTTTGACCCCAGGCCTGATGAAACATCTAACCTCCATCCTTACCCCAAGTTTTAGTCTCAACTTGGGGTCTATCCAAGACTAATGCTCTCTTAACCCCTCTATCTTCCACACCAGCTTGTCATGTCTTATCAAAGATCAGGGCAATGTGATGTTTAGGATAAACCACAACCATCACACTTACCTTCACATGTGCTCAATAGTGGTGCTTGCCTCTACTCATGATACCCCCTTCCTTTATTTGTCGTTCCTGCTGGCAACAGGAGACTTTGTTAGCTTCTCTTAGGTGCCTCTTGCTTGTACTAGTTCTTTTTAGTTTACATATTGAAAAATTCCATTTCATGGTCAGCCTTCCCTGACTAAAATTTAAAATCTAAAATTATATCTTTAAATTGGTTCCTGGTATTAAGACCATATAATCTGATAACTGGTAACTACAAAATAACACTCAATGGTAAAACAGATTGATAAGAAATCTATATGACTGGATGATAAGCCAAAATAATTACAATGGATCATTGGTTAACTATCATGGTTAGGTCTATATGAGTATTATCGAGGTTCTGAGTTGATGAGTAAAGTCACTCTCAGAGTATAGGAATAATTCAGCCAAAGATATAGTGATCAGGTGGTAAGAATTGTTGATGCATGAAAAATGATTGGTAATCACCTCAAACTAGGTGATCATGAAATTAATAATTGATGAACTCTTCCAGAACCAATGAGATATGGTGGAAAGAATTACTGAGCTGAGAAAATGGTATCATTTAAGTCACTGAGATATAAGCGAGATGAGGCTATTGAAGAGAGGATGTGATTAGTAAGAAAAGAGTGAGCGGACTAGGAAGGACTCACTGAAGTTATTAGATAAAATAAAGAAGTGTCACTAGGGCAATTGCTCCATATTTACTAGAAAGTTTAATGCATTGATTTTAGGACAATGATCTTCATATTATCTTCCTTTTGCTCAGTGGGAGTAACTCTGTGCAAAAACCCTCAGCATATTCTTGCCATACCGCTGATTTTATAACAGTGGTGCTCACAACAGTGGGCCCATTGATCAATCATAATAAAAAGATCTTTTGTCATCGGCCATTGCGCATCAGCTTGCTTTAACAGAGGATCTTCCTGCCAAGATGCACCAAATGGATATGCAGAACTCAAACATACCTTGTATGCTGTGCTCAAATGAAAGGAGGAGCTACTGCAGGAGGTTATTGATAAGCGCATTATAAGATTGTGATTGGAGCATCCATTAAATCTTAAGTGATTTGAGTTTGCAGTATAAGGAGATTCAGATTGGCATAAAGCATAATTATTAATATCCACCTTGGATGTCGGAAGTGCTGACCAAGCTACTTGCTACCTTACAAACTGTTTTATTACATACCAGAAAGTGAAGGATAAGGTGCTGTGGTTGTTTGGGGGTATTTCGAAGATGTTGCAGTGGAAGGCAGACTTCTTGACCATTGGGTTCCAGCGTAACAATACCCTTACCGCATTTGCTGATTGATTTATAGTGGAAGCTCACATGTTAATCGGGGCAGGAACTTTATTTGAATCAGATGTGGGCATTGCAATGACCTCCACAGTGAAGCCATACTATGAGCTGTACAATGTTATGGCTCCGTATTTAGAGATGACGTGCCCTTAGTTAAAATTGTTCAATTTTGCACCATCTATCCGCTACCTTTTTTGCCCAATACTGAGAGGTTTCCATATTACATCCGCTTCCAAACTTTCTTAAGCTTAGAAATCACCCCTCCTTGCTCAAAGTTTCTCTTAGTAATCCCTAGGCGCTATTATCACTAAGCGCCTCGCCTCAACCAAGTTGCCATCAGAAGTTCATTTTTCAGGTTGGATCTGTTTATGCCAATCAGTTCCAGTCCAACTCTAAGTGTGGGCCATCTTTATACAATCAGGGATGCAGGCCCTATGGGGACAATTGTTATAATGTGGTCTTCTGGGGGACCTGGCATGGAGCTGCCCCACCCGTCTAGTCCATCATATACAGTAGGAGTAGTGCTATAAGGAAAAAGACAGAACGGAGTAGAGATGGGACTCTCTACCTCCACTATTACATCCTAAAAAGTCCCGCTTGAACTTATCCACATACCTATTTTGTTAGTCTCTCAGTAAGACGACGCTTTCCTATATCAGCAGCCAGTTGGATGGGTGAATGCATTGATCCAAGTGCAAAATAATAACCTGGCGCAAGATGGACCACATGAGCAATCAAAGCCTTATGACTGTCAAATGTTAACTAAAACTTCTACAGAGGAACCGGATCCATCCTCTGATGCATCACTCTTAAAAGGGGTGAGTGCTGCTCTCTCTGTGGACAATATTGTTAAAGAGTACCCAAAAGTAGCAGAGGGTATTATGGGGTTTCTTGGGAGAATATTCGATTTATTCAATTTATTTGATTTATTCAAGGTATGCCAACCAGGGGACAGACAGTACCAAATAACAACACTCAAAATGACAAAATTAAACTACTAACCATGTGGGAAGCAGAAACCGCTAACCCACAATGGCAGAGGGTGAGGAGGGGTCAGGGGGTTGGTTTTCAGAAAGACCCACCTTGATCATGGGATGTTGGTTACAGTACCGGATCAGAGCAGAGAACCAGGGCGTTGGGGCATCTGCATAGTGGGGTTGGAGGTCAGTGTAAGAAGAGTTTTCCACTTCCTCATCAAGATAATGACGGGAAAGTGTTTCAACAAAAGCTGCGAGGAGAACTACAGCTTCTTTGAGGTCTTTAGGAAGTTGGGTGAAAAGGGAGATACTGTGGCAGGTGATTTTGGCTGAGGGGTTGAATAAAGCAAGTATTGCGACATTCATAACAGCAACTTCAGCATCATTGAATAGTTTCGAGATGTCACTGCAGGGAGATTCAGGGAAGTCAGGGGGGAAGAAGAGGGTGGGCAGGCCATGCTGGAGCTGAGCCACTGACTGGGCAACCGCGGTGCGTAGTTTTGGGCACTGAGGAGAGGCCACCGCAGCTAAGGCGAGCTAGTGGTCACTTTGGAAGGGGGCTGTATTGGGCAGAGGAGCAAAATGGCGGGGGGTAGGGGTTTCATCGAAGTCAGGAAGGAAAAATTCTGCCCAACCATAATTTCCTTGGCAAAGAGGTTGACCTGTATGCTTACTAATGAGGACATTACTGATTCGTCAGTCTCAGCCAATAGATCCCAGGGATTTTAGTTCACTGGAATAGTGGCGTTCAAATTCGGGTGGGTGGGATTGGGCTAATGGGCGGCTTCTTGGGTGCCAATGGTGGTCCAAGCATTGCTCTGATTGGCTGGGGTAGATTTAGGTGGGAGAGTGAGGCTGGAGGTTTTGAGGGGCTGATTTTCCATGTGGGCCCACTGAACAAAATTGGAGGGTGGGACGGGGCAGCAAAGCGCCCCATACTGAACCTCCAGAGGGTGGCTCAGAAGCCGCAGCAGCGGACTTGGCCTGAGGGCATGCTCTTTTTTCATGGTTGAGGCCAAAGCAGAGGGAATAAATCTGCCTACCATTATTGACTCAAGCCTAAAAGAAATGATCAGGCGGTGCAGCCACACTAGCGCGGGGTGGGATTTGTTGGGCTATGGTAGGGTGGTGTGGTATGATGGTAACTAATGCATGAGGAGCAGCAAGGCGCTCCGCACCAGATGGAATGGCAAAGATGAGGTTGGGCTGAGTGCCATAAGCCATGAGCCCCGCGACCAACTGGTCATACAAAACCTGGGGTGGAAGGTGGGTTGGGAGATTTTCAAAGGATACCACCAGCGTGGTGTCTGAAGGGAGGCGAGTACGGGTTATAGAAATGGGTTTTTTTATAAATTAGAGGAGTTTGTGCTGCCGCTTCAGCATCCTCCTCAGATTATAACCCAACGTCAAAGTAGCCCTTGAAAGGGCGGAAGTCTATAAAGACAGCTGGCACAAAGGCCGCAGAGGCTAGGTCAATAATTGCCTTATTGGCATATGGGAACAAATGCCCATAGTCCACTCTGAGGCAATAGCAAATGGCGGAGCGAGGGAGGGCGAGAGGATGGGGGCGAGAAGGGTGGACGCGCGCCAGGTGGAGCGCTAAATCCCGTAGAGGACAAAACAGCTGGAAGCAGTGGGCGGGCTGTTTGAGCCCATCCAAACACACTTGCCCGTGGGGCAGAAAACGCTAGGTGGGGGTGCACTGCTGCCCCACACTGGGGTGGCAGGCAGTGGAGCCAAGGACATCAAAGAACAGGTTTGGGAAGATGGCTGTGGATAAATAAAACTTAAATTAAAAATCGCTCAAATGTGACTTTAAGCGGTAAAAGAAAGCTTTTCTGGGGAGAATAGAACCATTAAATATCCACATTTTAAACAATCACAAATTTTCCTATTCTGAACGTACCTTCTGTGACATAGTCATTGCAAAAACCCATGTCCGCGCTATAATTAATACAGGCGCCCCAGTTATCATAGTGTCCATAAAGTTGGTGGTGAAGTTGGCTTAAAGCCAGATGTGGAACATCGTAAGGTATATAGGACTGCAGGTAAGGAAAGCATGGTCTCTAAGAGAGCGTACAGATACTACCCTTGCAGTTTGGGTTAATTGTTATTGTAGCCCCAGCAATAGTTCTACCCAACAGTGCTTATGATCTGTTAATCAGAGCTGTTTCCTGCGCAACTTTGGGGCTGTCATCTTTATGATGGCAGAGACCTTCATAATCCTGAGTCAGCAGATCCCAGTTTACTTTACCTCCAGCAAAATGCCAAAGGATCTAGTGCATATGGATCATATCAACCTGGTATACAGTGATGGGGTGATTCTGGTTCATTATCTTCAATTAAAAGGTAAGACTTGGGCCATTTCCCATAACATATAAGAATACCAAGGGCTGCCTTTCAGAGCAGCTGGAGCAATATCCATCCCCTCTTGCACCAAGATATAATGAACACCAAATTGTTAATCAAAGTGCCAAATGAAATCTATGAGAAAGTTGTCAGCCCTTATCAGCAATTGCGGTTTGAGCCCCATTGTGGCTCAAGGCATAATACTTCTGATTCATGGGGAGATTTAGTTTTTCCATCAAATTTACATAATGAAACAATGAAGACCCGCTGGCATCAAGTAGTGACATATCTATACTTGACCCCAGTTTAGGAGGTCCTTCAGGTTCATGAGTTCAGGTCGCTGGGTGAATTTGGTTTACCAATCAATTTACACCCCAGCATAATGTTGTTGGTTCCACGTAATTTTTAGCCAATTTAACAAAAAATCAGAAGGATCAGGAAATACTTTATTGAAAAATATAATGAGATTTTTGCTGTCGATGACCATGATTTAGGGTGCACTAAGGGGGTGGTTCATTGATTGGAAATTGGGGATCCTCCCCCATCATGTCACGGCCAATCCACATATCAAGGGCAGCTGAGGAAGTAGTAACTGAGAAAGTCGCGTAGCTACTGGTGCAAGGAATGCTCAAACCATAGAAAATCCGTGGGCTTCGCCTGTTCTTATTGTAAAAAAGAAGGATAGTATCAACTGGGTAGTAATAGACTACCGTAAGCTTAACAGCATCACCAAGAAAGACTTTTATCCCTTGCCATGGATTAATGATGCGCTGGATCAACTAGGCGGAGCCCATTACTTATTGGCAATGGACAAGATATTAGGCTACTGGCAAATTGAGTTGCCTGTGGTGGAACAGGAGAAATGCGTCATTATCACGTTTAATAAGACTTTCCATCTGACCCATATGCCATAAGGGCTGTGTAATGCTCTAACTACGTTCCAACGGGCCATGGATACCATTCTCAGTGACCTGATATTGTCATGCGTCATCATATACCTTGGCAACATCAATGTATTTTCTCGCACATTTTCTGAGGACCTCAACCATTTGGATTAGGTATTCCGCCAGTTGGCTGAGGCCAACATTAAGATTAAGCCCCAGAAATGCCACTTTTTCAAAAACCAGATTAAATGCCTTGAGTTTGTAGTAGATGCGACAGGACTGAAACCTAAACCTGCCATTGTGGAGGCTATCCAAAGATATGGCTACGCCCACCAGCAAGCGGGACATTCAGGTACTTTTAGATGTTCAGCTACTACTTGCGCTTCATCCCTACCTTTAGCTGTATTGAAGGTCCATTGTTTGAGTTACTAAAGAAGGATGCTGCCTTTAAATGGACAGAACAGCGACAATGCTCCTTTGATACACTTTGAATGGTGCTGAGCAGTGTGCCGGTGGTATTCTATCCCAATTTTGACAAAAAAAACCATTGATCAGATGGATGCATCCCTTTCCACAGTGGGGGTGGTCTTATCCCGAAAATACGATGAGGGAGAAGAGCACACCAGTTGCATACTGCTGTCAGAGCCTACATTGCCATGAATGTAACTATACCATAACCAAGCGGGAGTGCCTAGTGGTGATTTACACATATAAGAAATTTAGAGTAGATTTGTACAGAGTTGAGTTTTTAGTTGTAATGGATCATGCTTCATTATGCTGGTTGCAGAACCTCAAGTAACCCTAAAGGACGTTTAGCCAGGTGGGCAGTCAAAGTGAAGGCTTTTGACTTCAAAATTCTTCACAGACTGGGAGCAATTTACCGAATGCTGATTGCTTATTAAGGCTACCAATTATTGCAGTTATGGCAGATATGAGTGATATTATGTACGACAAGATGCTCAGTGGAAAAGTACAATGATGAGCCGCCACAAGTCATTAATACGTTGAATGAAATGTGTGCCAATATTTTCCATTGGAAAGGTGAGGTGTACAAGCGGATCAGCAATTCAACAGTAAACTTCTTGCGACCCTCAGCATGGCCCAAAATTATCATGAGAACACATAGGGAAGTTGGGCATGGTGGCATGCTCAAGACGTTGAAATTATTCCGCCCTCACTATTATTGGGAAAGCATGAGCTTCGACATGCTGGAAATGATATCCTGCTGCACTAGTTCCAAGTGGAAAAGCTGTTCTGCCAGAAGACTTCATACCAGTTATTGAAGACACATTTTGCTTGGCATACAGCTTCCATTGATGTCATTGACCCTCTGCTAATGGGAGCAAACCATTCAAAGTACATTCTGGTGGTGATTATATACTTGACCAGGTGGGTTGAAGCACAGGCAATATAATATATGGGGGCAGTTACTGTGGCTAAGTTTGTAATGGAGTGTATAATTAAGCGCCATGGCTGCCCTCAGTTTATCCATACTAATAATGTAACTAATTTTACCTCTCACATCCTATCCAAGCTCAACGAAATGATGGACATCCGCAGGGTTCTAACAACTCCATATCACCCCAAATCTAATGGGATGGTCAAACGGGTAAAAGGGATGTTGGTGAATATACTTTGGAAGCTAATGATGGATAGACCCTCTGATTAGAGCACCCTTTTATCTACCACTAGGTTTTCCTACAATATTAGCTACCATTCGGCAACAAGGAAGAGCCCTTCTCAGTTACTATATGGATGGCACCCTGCTCTACCCATGCTACTATATTCCTGCATGTAAGATACCAGCGGAATTGATCCTCATCACTACCTGACCACACAAACAGATACGTTGATTAGGTTACAAACTGAAGCTTACTCATTCAGCTTTGCCAAGAAAACTAAAAAACAGGCTGTCAATCAGGTAAGGCATAGTGGGCTAGCTCAGTTCAAGGATGGAATATGGTTCTATTCCAAGATCAGCACGGGTTTGGGAGGAAGCATAAACTAAATAATATTTGGATTGACCCTTTTGAATTAAATAGAAAAAACAGGTGTTGGTGCCTATACTATCAAGGACACAGTGGGTGGTCGGATTATTGACCAAGTGTATGTGAAATTCCTTTGGGAATATAAACTTCATTCAATAAAATTTTTTGCAAAATTAATAAAAAATCATCATCATGTGGGTAAGTAAACTAAGTTTATCGGCGTTGGCACTCAAATCTTCCGCTATGCTATCTTCTTCTTCCCGCTCTTTTTCAGTTTCTTACAGTGAGTCTTGCGCTTTGGTTGGTAGGATCCACATTTCTTTCTTTGACGCTTAAGAAGTGGTGCAATCTCACTGGGCCCTTCTCAGGTTGATGGTGGAGACAGAAACTGCTGTGTCTAGGCCGAGGGAGTTGATGTTCACCCTAGGGCCGTCACACCAGCTAATGGAGGGGAGGATGGGGTGGCGGAACTGAAGGAGGAGGATGGACCAGAGACCTAAGGCAACAGGATAGGTGGTGATAGCTCATCTGGCTGCTCAAGATCAATAATGAACTTACTCTTTCCCCACTAGGAGCAAAGCCTGCAACCACATGCGCTGATGCTCCCAAGAGATCAGCATGTATAAGAAGAGGGGGATGGAGGCGTAAGGGCAGGAGCAAAATAAGTTGAGTTCCAGCTCTAGGGGAAAAATAGCTCCAAGAATCAGGCACTACATGAGAAATTCTACAATCCTAAGATAGGCAATTGGGAAAGGGGTGGCTGCTTTATATGCTTCTCAACGCGTCCACTCAAGGGATGCCCAATGCTGATTCATGCCTGACCCTAACTTACCCATGGGATGAAAAAAGAGCATGTTGCCAAGAAGTGCCTTGATGGGAAATTATTAGATGGGTTGTTAGTGCTAAGGCCGGAAATTGCTGCGGCGACCCCAGATCACATGCAATTTAACCAGTTTTTTTTGAAAAGCACCCCTAAGGACCAAAAGTGAGTAGGAGCATGAGAAAGGACCCCGACCAGCTGTCTAACACCCATCACAAGAAGCACAGCAACTGTCAGACTGATAGTACTGCAGGATTAGGCTCAGCGGGAGGCAGAAGCACTAGATGGCTGAAGTCATCCACCAGGAACTGGGCCGCCTCATTAAATGAAGGGCCTTGTCTCTGCTCCCCTCCCCAGCGCAACTGGGACACTATGTCCCCAAAGGGGGAACACAAGTCAGACAGATGACTAAAGAAATCAGGAGGGAGCTCCCCCTGGGCCAGAAGGGTCATGGTGTCCACTTCAGCCTCTTCTTCATTGGCCGGAGGAAGATGGAATTGGAGGAATGGGATGCGACCTGCGTCAGTCAGATCCTTATCAAGCCATAACTGGAAGAAAGAGTTAAAGTCATAAGCTTATGGTTGTTGGGTTATGATGGGCTGCATTATTTTTATTGAAGAAACGTTGTACGGCTTATTATCAAGTCAAAGGGGGGGGGGAGGTAAGGTCAAAAACTATATATGAGTGGATGATAAGCCAAAATACTTACTGGTGGATCATTAGTTAACCTTCGTGGTTAGGCCTATTTGAGTATTATGAATATCCGAGTTGATGAGCGAAGTCAACCTCAGAATATAGGAGGTGTTCCGCTGAAGATATAGTGATTAGGTGGTTAGAAAATAGAGATGCATGACAAATGATTGGTATTTGCCTCAAACTAGGTGATTGTAAAATTAAAAATTTTTGAACTCTGTTTGAACCAATAAGATAAGGCAGAACAATTAGCTAAGCCAAGAAAATGATATCATCTAAGCCACTAAGATACAAGCGAATTGAGGCAATTGAAGAGAGGAGGTGGTTGTTGGGACCATCTAGTACTAAAAAAAAAGAGAGGAGGTGGTTAGTAATAAGACTGTGAGCGGATATGGAAGGATCTTCTGAAGTTATTAGATCAAATAAAAAAATGTCATTGGGGCAATTGCTCCATATTTATTAAAATTTTATTGCATTGATTTGAGGATGTTGATCTTTGAGTTTTTTTGGCCCTTTAGGACACTCAATGCAGGCAACTTTGTGGGATGAAACCTGGGGTACTGCCCCCCACTGCACTGGGGCTGCACAAATTTAAGCACCACCGAAGTAGGCCCAACCGCGATTGGGGTGGCTCACACCACCCCTAAACTGACATATTTTTCACTGTTTGGTATACCAGGTAGCAAAGGCTACCCATCCAGTTCAGAGATACGCCTCCCATCCCTTACTGCGAGGAATGTGACCAGGCTGACCCCAAGTTGGATTTACTTGAGAAAGAGAATTGCTATAGCTTTCTACAGCTATTTCTAGCCGTCGCTTGACTATGGCCAGGGAGCTTGTTGCCTAGATTCCTTCTAAAGGGAAGTAACGCTGGTTTCTGGCAAGCCATATACCATGCAT
>JAKSZP010015527.1:0-11972 GCA_022478985.1 Massospora cicadina | reverse complement strand
CATTATTCCGCCAATTTTTTTAATGAAAATTAGCATTAGGGAACACCAAGTATCCTTTGAGGCCTTGGCTGACATGGAAGTAGTGGGTAACTTCATGAGTCTGGAGTTGGCTCAGCAGCTTGATCTAGACTTGTACTTGGGTCCAGCGGTGTTGGTCGCATTTTCAGCCTCCCAACCATCCTTCAAAGTATGGCGTCCAGTGACTTTCCACAGTTCACCAGTTTAGTTTCTGAGATTTATTCTTGGCGATGCCTAACCTCAAGTTCCCAGTAATTTTGGGTGTGGGTTGATGGCGTCGTCAGCATGTGAGAATCCACCTGAAATCAAACATGCTGTCTTTTTCCAATGTCATGTGGAGGGCGAGTTTCCAGCGCTTGAAACCCTCATTAAAGCTCGAAGCTGAGGGTATATCATGACCCTCATTTCTCTTGTAGATCTTCCACCAGATTTTTCCGCATTATTGATGGGCTACCAGAGCATTTTTGATTCTGAAAAGGCTAATTGCCTTCCCCCACATATATAAATTGATTTGAATTTTTGGACAATGTTGGAGGTGGTGAATTTAAACTTCCTACTGTACCCACATATGATGGAGGAGGATGCTGCCCTTGATGCATGGTTAGATGACATGCGTAAGAAGGGTTGGTTTAAAGACATCCCCATTTTCCTCTACCATTGTCTTTACCAATAAGGCAGATGGCTCACTTCTCCCCTGAATGGATTACGGTCAACTTAACAATATTACGGTTCACAACCCCTACACACTGCCACTGGAACAGACAATCATCCAAGCGATTGCAAAGTTGTGAGTATTTCTAAAACTCAACTGGTTAATGCCCTTAATCAAATTTTGGTAGCAGAAGTTCAGGAATGGCTTACCGCTATCTGAACTAGGCATGGTATATCCAATTTTATTTAATGCCTTTCAGGTTGAAGAAAGCATCCACAAAATTTCAAAGGTGATTGTTAGTATGCTAGGTGATCTCTGGTTCACTTGTGCATTTGCATATCTTAGTGATATCCTGGTACACTCCCCTCCTCCAAACAACATAAAAAAGACTTGAGGGCGATAGTGGCTTTCCTGCATAAAACTGGTTTGTTTGTCAAGCCGTCAAAATACGAATTTTATTGGTAGGAAGTCACCTTCTTGGGCAATCTCATCTTAAAGGGTGGGTACGCTATTCTGCCCTGTAAACTGGATGCCATCCACGAATGGCCAACTCCAACGACTCAGAAGCAATTGAGAAGCTTCTTAAGTAACATTATTTCCTGTAATATTCTCTCCAGCACTCTCTCAGTTGGATGCATCACTGCATCCGCTCATGGGCAAAAACATTCCCTTCTTCTGGACGTAAAAAAGCAAGCAGGCATTTGATTCAATCAAGAAGGTGTCCTTGTAACCTCCCGTCCTTAAGCACATGAACCCCTCCAAACCCTGCATTGTAGCATGCGATAAGTCTTCTGCCACAGTAGGGGCTGTCTTGCTCCAAGAGCACGATGAGTTAGAGCACCTGGGCGCTTATTTTTCCCGCAAGTTTTCTTCAACTGAGCAACCTGGGTCATCTACAATAAGGAGCTGGCAGCTGTGGCATGGGCCATGACCCACTGGCAGTATCTCTTGCAGGGTGCCCAACATGAGTTGACTGTGCATACAGACCACAAAGCTTCCTATATTCCCGCAAGCCACAGAAGTTGGCGCACCAGTAGCCCTGAACCAACCAAATCTTGTGCAGCTTTAAATTTCAAGTATGGGTTTTTGAATGGAGCATTAAATGTACTTACTGACTTTTTGATCAGCTGTCCTGCACTTTGCCCAGCTGATCAAATGAGGTGAATCTTGTCAGGGTATCCCGCCAACTCAAGAATTGGTCATTATTCCTCCCATGGTTTTAGTAGCAGATTTAGATACAGATACGCCTTTGGTTTTGCGGGTCATAGCAGCTCAGATGGCATTTGTGGAAGGGGTGGAACTTTTAGAGTGGTTGTCACTTCCAACTTCCAAGCATTCCCTTTATTCTCTGGCCAAGGGGCATATCCATTTTAGATCGTGGTTGTGGGTTCTACCTCCTCTGAGCCACAGTTATCCAAGCTCATCACAATCCCTCTGCAGTTGGTCACTGTCATGGAAACGGCAGAAGAAGTTTAGAACGGCCTACCAGTCAGGATGCGTAAGCATCCAGAAAGCAAGCCAGAATGCCAGAGGCATTGCCGACCATATGACTTGATATGGAGTCGGGAAATAGGATACCACAAAATGGTGGTGAAATGTCAGGGTTAGGAGTATCCCAACAGCAAACCACACTGAATAGATTTTGGACCCAGGGGTTCTGGTCGCAGGGGTGGAAACTACTGAGATAGTTTCATCGAGATTCTTGTTGGTTAAGACTAATTTGTTAGGGGTAAAAGAGATGTGAATTTTCTCTTGTAGTCGGCGAACATAGGGCCATAAAATCCCTGTATATTGCTGCTGAAAGGTCATGAGAACCGGGTTGTAGAGCCAAAAAATTTGGACTTGTTGAGCCCAATTGATGATAGAGGGAATCATAGTAACCAAGAGGATTGGTAAGGCCCACCCAGAGTGCGGAGCAGCGGACCACCAGGAAAATACCATATGGAATGTGGTTGAAAGGAAGGAGATAAATTATTTGGAGTTTTTCAAAAAAATTTTATTTGGGAAATAAAGTAAGAAAAATCAACCAACAATTTTCTCATTGCCTTGCAACTAATTAAATAGTGGTCAATTGGTAAAAATGTGGTTGGGATCCACAAATTCGGCCTAACTGACGAATTGGATGGTAGAGGGAAGGTTTGTTCTTTGGGAACTGTCATCTCAATTTGACGGTGGGCTGAGTCTCTGTCAGTTCGACCTCTAAGATCTGGACCAGGGGTTTAAAATGTTTCTAATGGTTAGCATGACGGCGTTTGTCCCAACAAGCGACGGGAATCCCCTAAGGCCATCCCATATAGGGATGGGACCATTTGGTTGGTAATGGGTTCAGGACAGCCAACCCACCCGCGCTCGGTCAATTAACCATTTGTTCAGTCAATAGGGGCCCATTGGGCGCAATGCCCAAATTACTTTCAAGGGTTTTGAACTCTTGTCGATGGCACCCAATATTTGTTCTGCTGATTTTGAGGTCAAATTGGAACTGTCAGGCGATCCAGCTGATGTTTCATTCTTCATGTTTTTATAGCCATTAAAATTTTGGCCATCAGCCTGATTGCTGCCCAAATTAGATCTGACTGATTTCAGTTCGATAATCTTGGCACAGATTTCACTGATTCTCCACAACAGTTCTGCCGAGGTGAGTGAGGAAATCAGGGGTGGGATTTGAAGTGGGCGAGATATCACCCATCGCTCGTCAACTACGTGGGCGAGATCACCCTGGGTGATGAGGGGTACCACCATCCTCTTTGGTGTTTTTACTTGGAAACGGAAAGATAGCTCAATAGAGAGCTAAAGGACACTCCCGAGACTTACATTACCCTTTCTTTTTCCCAAAGGGATGGCCCCCCCACCGGGAAACTGCACCAGAGCCACGTTCTTATGTACTTTAGGTAACTTGATAGCCCTAATCATTGTGGCCTTCTGCACCGGGCGGGGAGCCTTGGGGTGGGATATGTGGAAAGCATCAACCAGGTTCATACAATTCGTGCAATCGCGCGCCTTGACCCAACTGTTTTTATAAACTGGATATCCTTTCCAGGCCACAAGGTATTGGACTGATCATCACGACTTCCAAGATGCCAGGATGGCCTCCACTTCGGCTTCCTCCTCGTTGTTGATGACAATTGGTTCTGGGTCCGTGGGAATCACCCCCTTGAAAGGCGACAGCTGGGATACATGGAAAACTGGGTGTTGCTTCTAATGCACAGGAAGCTTCAATTGAAACGCCCTATTACCAATACCTCCTCCACTAAGTGGGGACCTGAATGCTTGCTGGAGAACTTGCGGGAAGGGGTTTGAATTCACAAATGGCAGGTATTGAGCATGACGTAAGAACACACCTTAAAGTCATGACCCAGAAGGCGCTTACAATCCGCGAATCACTTATAGTCATCGATAGCTTTAGTAAGGTGTTCCCACACTGAAGCTTGGGTCGATCAAATATGGCCAGCATGATCTGCAGCAGCTTGCACTTCTGGTCACAAGCAGGCCCCAAATGAGAATGATGGGTTATAACCCAACGTTGCTTCATATGGTGAGAAACCCGTGGAAGTGTGAGTCCCATTATTATATGCAAATTGGGTAAGAGGCAGGTCATCAGCCCAGGAATCTTGCGCTGCTGCAGCATAACAACGCAAGTACTGTTTGAAAATTGGTAAACCCGCTCAGTCTGGCCGTTGGACTGGGGATGAAACGCCAGGGATTGACAGGGGGTTATAATAAGGATCGACAAGAGTTCACTCCAAAACTGGGTGGTAAACTGGGTACCTCTGTCACTAACGATTTCCTGGGGAAGGCCAAACATCAAAACCACATGGCAAACAAATAGACGCGCCATTTCTTCCGACTTAATTGCAGAAGTACAAGGAATGAATAAGGAAAATTTGGTAAAGTGATCTACCACCACCATTACCACTGTGAAACCATCGGAGCAGGGAAGTTCAACAATGAAATATATGGACACCGAGGTCCATGGACCTTCCGCCTGTTGTAAAGGGTGCAGGAGACCATTTTTTCCAGAACAATCTGACTTGGCCCTAGCACAAGTGACACAATCAGCGATCCAAGTTAGAACCTCTTTGGTCAGTCCTGCCCAATTAAAGGTTCGCTTGATCAGGTTGATGCATTGCTTGTTACCAGGGTGTCCGACCTTGGGGATCATGGTGTGTGCGGAATATGTTCAGGCGGAAGGAGGGAGGCACCCAAACATGAGAACAAAAGTAGATGAGACCTTCTTCTAAAGAATATAGGGAATGTTTGGGGCTCAAATGAGTCAAGTGTTCAATCAACTCCATGCTCTCAGGGCAGGTCGTTTGACTGGCTAGCACCTGGGCTAATAATGGATTGTTGGGTGACAGCGCGGTGGAGGAAACAATGGAGGGAGCAATTGATAGGATTTGAGTGGCAGGGATCACGGTAACAAGATCCTCTTCCTTAGGCTCCGAGGGGCAGTGAGTGGGACTATAGCTTAGGAAATTGGGAAGGACATTTAGTGCACCCTTGATGAATTCATATTTGAAGTTAAAACTACACAGGTCCTGATAGGTTTAGCTTGCCGGTGTGCCAATTTTTGGGGTTTGCGAAAATACAAGAGAGCTTGGTGATCTTTGCGAACTGTTAACTCATGATGAGCACCTTGCAACAGGTACCACCAATGAGTTAATGCCATGCAACAGCGGCCAGTTCCTTGTCATAGATGGCCCAGGACTGCTCCATAGCGGTGAATTTTTGAATGAAGTAAGTGACCAGATGTTCGAGACCATCATGGTCCTGAAGCAGCACTGCGCCCACAGCTACCGACGAAGCATCACATGCAACAATATATGGTTTGGTGGGATTGGCATGTTTCAAAATGGGAGGAGACACAAACACTTCTTAAATCGATTTGAACACCTGCTGGCATTTGGGGGTCCAACAGAACGGTAAATTTTTCCCTGTGAGGGGGTGGAGCAGGGCGGCCAACTGAGAAAGTGCGGGGGAAAATTTCTTTAGGAAAATGATATTACCCAAGAAATTTCAAAGCTGTTTCTGTGTAGTTGAGGTTGGCCATTCTCGGATTGCATCTAATTTGTTGGGGTGGATGGTGACCCTCTCTTTAAGTACCAAGTTTCCAAGAAATGTAACCTCTTTCTTGTAAAACTCGCATTTGGAAGCTTTGAGGAACAGGCCTGCTTTATGCAAAGCAACTACCGCTGCTTCTAAGTCAATAGCGTGTTGCTTGGGAGTTGGGGAATGGACTAGGATATCATTAATATAAGCATTAGCACAGGAAAACCGGAGACCTCCTAACGCATTGTTGATCATTCGTTGAAACATAGCAGGAGCATTTTTCAGCCTGAAGGGCATTATGCAAAATTGAAAAATGCCTCACCTTATTCGGATTGCAGTCAGCCATTCTTGTCCTTCCATTACTCAAATCTGATTGAAAGTGTTCACCAGGTCGAGTTTTGAGAACACTCAGGATTTGGCAATTGCCTGACTGATTGTCTGCTCCAGGGGCAATGGGTAGGGGTCTGTAACTGTGATTTTGTTCAGGTGACCATAATTTACACAAGGGCAGAGCGATCCATCCAATTTTCTTGCAAAGATGATAGGGGAAGCGACGGGAGATGTTTCCTTAAACAACCAACCTTTTTTTAACATATCATCCAACCAGGCATTGAGTTCAACTTCTTCTTCCGCCATATGGGATACAATGGGCAATTGATGTTCACCAATTCCACAGTTGTCCAAAATCTGCAATAATACCTAGTATGTTTCAGCATATGGTCCACCTTTTCCATGTCAAAAATTCTGCAATATGGCATTAAATTTTCAGGAAACTCAGCTGGAATGCCCGCGGAAGTCACTAGGGCGGTGATAGAGCTGGTTCCTTGGATTTTCTCAAGGGTGTTGATCAGAGGGAACTCTCCCTCTGAATCATCATTAGCAAATTACAACGTTTTGATTCCAAATGAATACTTACATGTTGTCGGCGCCACCATCCCTATCCCAAGATCACCGGAAATACCTGGTTTGGCATGGATGAAAAATGATCTCAGAAGTTATATTGTTGAATTAAGAAGTATATTGGTCGGCAAATAACATATGAAGACTGATAAGCAGAGGAGGCCACCATTACTGAGGAGCCCACATCCATATCCAGTTTTAGTTGTTGTGCCAACTTTGCACTCATGAAGTTCCCCGCTGCTCCAGTATCCACCAGAGCTTCAAAGTAGACATGGTGGGAACCAATACTAATTCTCATGGGTACAAGGAAATAAGCGGAATTTTGTTTATTAGGAGATGCAACTGACTCATGGGTGACTGAAAAAATGATAGGTGGGTCAGGAACAGGGTCAGGATTCTTAGTTGGAGCGAAAATTGGGAGGACCAGGACTGGGCTAATTGTTTCCTTTGTCTGGGCTTGAACAGAGTCATTAAAGTTTATCTCTGGGAATGCTAACTCAGACTTGGGAGTTCCGGGAGGGTTGGAACCCATGTATGCTATTAACTTATTGTCATGCATGTCATCTGCACCATAATTAGGAAATCCTATCATAAAATTCCCTTTCTGATACGAGGAAACGTGGCGAGGCAAAGCTTTGATATTAGTTGCAGTGACGCCTATTTGATCTATTGATCCTTGGGTGGTAGACCAAACCACGTGGTGAGTGGAAACAGAATCCAAACTCGCTCTAAAGACTGCCTGAAGCATGTCAATAGATAGTTCTGTCGCGGGAGCCAACTCACGAAAGGTAAAGATCAGAGAAGCCAAACTAGGGGCTTCAATCATGAAAAAAAGCAGTTTAAATAAGTTGTCTGATTGTGACAAAAGGGGGTTTAAGGCGGCCGATACAACAGCCATCAGGGAGACAGGGTCGCCTTTTTGTGTGGAAGAACGCAAAAGACTTCTCACCCAGCGACAAGCCTCCCTGTCCATGGCATCTAACATTGTGAGACCTTGTTGGGCCTGAGATATCGCAGAAGCGTTATTTAGTGCGATTGTTGTGCGCATTTGTACTTCAGTGAGTGCGTCCAGAACCTGATTGGCGATTTCTTGGGAAGGGATACTCGATACTTTCCCCAGACCAGAGGAAATAGGTGGAGATGCAATCTTCACCTCTTGGGTAGTTTGAAGGAGTTTTCCCAAAATAGAGCGGATGCTCCTCCCAAAGTCAGAGAGTGACCAAATAAGCAACAAACAGCATACAACTTATTGCACGTTCATCTGGTAGAGAGTAACCACTGCAGCGCCAAATTCGAAAATCAAGGTGGAAGTGGCTGGAAGTAATGGTTGGTCAATTATATCATGGAAACGGCAGAAGAAGTTTAGACTGGCCTGCCAGTTGGGATGTGCAAGCATCCAGAAAGCAAGCCAGAATGCCAGAGGCATTGCTGACCATATGACTTGATATGGATCCAGGAAATAGGATACCACAAAATGGTGGCAAAACGTCAGGGTTAGGAGTATCAAAAAATCAAACCACACTGAGTAGATTTTAGACCCAGGGGTTCTGGTCACAGGGGTGGAAACTACTGAGATAGTTTCTGCGAGATTCTTGTTGGTTAAGACCATTTTGTTGGGGGTAAAAGAGAGGTGAATTTTCTCTTGTAGTTGGCAAACATAGGGCCATAAAATCCATGTATATTGCTGCTGAAAGGTCATGAGAACCAGGTTGTAGAGCCAAAAATTTTGGACTTGTTGAGCCCAATTGGTGATAGAGGGAATCATAGTAACCAAGAGGATTGGTAAGGCCCACCCAGAGTGCGGAGCAGCGGACCACCAGGAAAATACCATATGGAATATGGTTGAAAGGAAGGAGATAAAAATTTGGGGTTTTTCAATAAAATTTTTATTTGGGAAATAAAATAAGAAAAATCAACCAACAATCTTCTCAGTGTCTTGCAACTGATTAAATAGTGGTCAATAGGTAAAAATGTGGTTGGGATCCACAAATTCGGCCTAACTGGCGAATTGGATGGTAGAGGGGAGGTTTGTTCTTTGGAACTGTCATTGCAAAATTTGGTGGTGGGCTGAGTCTCTGTCAGTTTGACCTCTAACATCTGGACCATGGGTTGATTACATTTCCAATGGTTAGTAATATGGTGTTTGGCCCGACGAGTGATGGGAATCCCCAAAGGCCATCCCATATAGGGATGGGACCATTTGGTTGGGAATGGGTTTGGGATGGCCAACCCACCTGCGCTCAGTCGATTAACCATTCATCTGGTCAATAGGCGCTCATCGGGTACAATGCCCAAATTACTATTGGGGGTTTCAAACTCTCATTGATGGCGCCCAATATTTGTTCTGCTGATTTTGGGGTCAAATCAGAACCATTGGGCGATCCAGCTGATGTTTCATTCATCATGTTTTTATAGCCATTCAAATTTCAGCCATCAGCCTAAAGCCGCCCAAATTAGATCTGACTGATTTCAGTTCAATAATTTTGGCACAAATTTCACTGATTCCCTGCAACAGTTCTGCCGAAGGTGAGTGAGGAAATTGGGGGTGGGATCTAAAGCGGGCGAGCTGTCACCCATTGCTCATCAACTATGTGGGTGAGATCGCCCTGGGTGATGAGGGGTACCGCCATCCTCTTCAGTGTTTTCTTACTTGGAAAAGGAAAGATAGCTCAATAGAGAGCTAAAGGACACTCCCAGAGACTTACAGTCACCCATGGAACAAGAAATGCATAGATTTAATAAAACATATCTTTAACTGACCAGGCCTATCAAAGGATATTCTGGCATGTATTTCTGACTGTGTAACTTGTGCATGGCCAAATTGGACCAGTCTGGTAGGAATGGTCTCCTCCACCACATGCATCAGGCAGAGGGGCTGTGGACGTTAGTGTCCGTGGACTTTATTGTTGAGCTACCCAGCTCTAATGAGCTCTCAGCAGTCATGGTGGTCAGAGACTGCTTCACCAAATTTCCTTGTTTATCCTGTGCTCCTCCACTATCACCTCTGAGGAAACTGCCCGCCTATTCATGAGGCAAGTGTTCTCTATGTTTGGACTCATGTAGGAATTATCAGCAACTGTGTGATTCAATTTACAGCATGATTTTAGAATGAACTCTTGGCGATTTTAAAGATTACATCCTGTCATTCCACCATGTATAATCCACAGTTGGATGGTCAAACTGAACAGGTCAATCAGATCTTGGAACATTACTTGTGTTGCTATGCTGCAGCTACTCAGGATACCTGGGCAGACAACCTTCCCTCGCCCATCTTTCATATAATAACGAAATTCATGCATCTATGGGCTTCTACCCATATGAGGCTGCCCTGGGGTATAACACATCGTTTTTAGTTGGCCTGTGCCTTTGCCCAGAGGCCCAGCTGCAGCTGACCATGCTCATAACATTCGTGCCACCCAGTCCTTGGTTCAGGAGCACTTGACCAAGGCCATAAGTGATTATAAATGGTTTGCAGAACAAAAGTTATTCTAGCGCATGAGATAAAGGTAGTACGCACGTTATGCTGGACACGCAACACTTGCACATGCAGGTGACCTTGCACAAGTTTGCAGAAAATGCTCAGGTACCATTTAGTGGAAGAGGACCTGGGAAATGGCGCCTTCCACTTGAAATTGCCGGACCACTGAAAGCAACATCCTGTCAAGCATGTCTCACGGTTGTCCCCGTTTAAGGGGCAATCCCATCAGAACCAGAGTTCCTTGTGATCAAGGGGAGCAGAGGAAGCTGAATTTGATGGCTTTTTGACTTCTCAACTCTTGCACAGATCAATTCAATATTTAGTAGTGTAGAAAGGCTATCTAGCCTATGAAAATAGCTGGGTTGGCGCTCAGGACTGTGATAACTGTTTTTAGCTAGTTGAGGCTTTCCACGCTATCAGCCCTGACGCTCCTCGCCCTCACCCAAAGATTGTGATGCTGATGGCGATCAAGTTACCCAAGGCCCATAAGAATGTGACCATACCCAATTTCCCAGTGGTGGCGCTCCCCCTAAGGAAAAAGGAAGAATAATGTAAGTCTGGGAGCATCCCCTCCACTTAGACCAGGTGGCGTTCCCTTTCCATCAAAAAAGGTCTGAGAAGGCTAGCTGCCCCCTCATCTCCCAGTGCGACCTCGCCAATGTGGTGGACAAGCGGTGGGTAACAGCATACCCTTCGAGAGTTCCGCCACCTATACCTGTACTAACAATGGGGTATTTGGTACGGCAAATTGAGGAAATTTGTATTGAGTTGTCAGAGAATTGGCACCAGCATGGGGTGAAGAGGATGAATATGGCCAACAGTGATGAGCCTTTGTCATCAATAGCCGATAGCATTAAAACATCAGCAACAAAGCACAAAAGTCATGTACCTTTGGTGAATAAAGTAAAGAGTATTGAACCTTCAGCAAAACTTGCATACCAGCATCAGGTCTTCAGTAAAAGTAGCTATTATCATTGAACCCTCCCTGGTAGCATCAAAATCTCATTCTAACAAATCTTGAATGGCCAAACGGATGCCAGAATGATTGGTTGCAGATGGGTTGGGAATCCCAAACCTGTTCTCGACTTCTTGGGACCATCCCTATGTGGGTTGGCCTTGAGAGGCTCCCATTACAATGGGAGAGCTGCTGTCACTCAGAATTGTTGTAATCACTGCAAATCCATAATTTGGGCATCCATGGATGAACCAATAATGACTCAACCTGCTACCAACACTTTCAGAGTCAGTTTCAATTAAATTAGTTTTTCCCACTTAAAGTTCCGCCAGGTTTTGTCAAAAATTGAGGCATCAATACCAGGCGTTCATAAGTTATTTCCCAATCAACCAATCATTTAAACAGTCATACCACACCGATAAAAAAGACAGTCAATTCTCTTTATTTTAAAAATTAAATAAAAAAAATTCCAAGCACCTAACCAACTACTTTAGTTAAATTATATCATTGCCAGAACTCTTTGACACCCTCAATATGGAATCATAGGGGCATGCAAAAACTGGGACATAGCATTCATGTTGGTGACCTTGTTGCCTTCCGCAAAGCAACTGATAACTTCCTTTAAAAACAATTCTGAATTTTCTCAGTTTGCCGAGGCAATCACACAACAAGGATATCAGCATTTTATGGACAAAATATTATTCCAATTTCAGGGAAAGGATATGCACCCTTGGCAATGTCGCCATACCAAGTTCCCCATGGGGAAAACCAAACCACCCAAATTTGGTCCCTCACTTTCCTGCGCCTAGGCCCGTGGGCTCAGATATGGTGACAGCCTGGTTTATCACCAGAATGCTCTTTACGTTTGCAGCTCATCAGCACTTATTGGCTAAAGATCTCTCAGTCCATTTAAACGTCATTTG
>JAKSZP010015526.1:0-12004 GCA_022478985.1 Massospora cicadina | reverse complement strand
TGCCTATAAAAAATGCTGGCTTTAATAAAACTGATGGTATAATTTTGCAAAGGCCTCTTTGGCATGAATGTGGGCGTTAGTTATTGTCATAATTATGATATGACTGGACAATAAGCCCTAAGTTGTTATGGCAGAATGAGTAGAATCCTCCAAGCCTGATTATGAGTTACAATTATTTGAGCGCCTTAGGATGAGGTGATATTGGGTTAAAAAGTATATTGGATCGCCTCTGAATTTCGATAGGGTGATGTCATTGAACAACAAATAAATAGATAATGACATATGTAAATATTGAGTGGATCGCCTCGAACTAGGACAATCATGAATTTAATAAATGATGAACTATGTTGTAATCAATGAGAATATGGCGGAACAGTTAGTCTAAGCAAACGGTTCAGTATTGACCGAGGTCACTGAGATATAAGCAAGATGAGAAATTTGAAAGAGATAGTTGTTAGGTTTGAGCGAGCAGAACAGCAAGGATCAACCGTAGATATTAAGTTAAATAAAAGATTGTTTTTGGGGCAATTGCTCCATATTTATTCAAAGTTTACTTTTTTGTCTCAAAGATGGCAATCATCATATCATCAGTCCTATTGCTCAGTGGGCTTAGCCCTGTGCAAAACCCCTTCAGAATATTTTCAAGATCCGCCAAAATTATAACAGTGTTGCTCACTACAGGGGGCCCATTGATCAATCACAAAAAATGATAAAAATTCCTCAGTTGCTGGCCATCTCACATCAGGTTTGCTTTGACAAGGGATTTTTCTGACATGCTGCACCAGTTGAAATATGTAGAACTCAAGCTTGCCTTGGATGCTGTGCTCAAATGGAAGGATGAGCTTCTTCAGGAGGTTTGTAGTGATAAACTGCCTCCGTTTGATAGTGATGGGTACATCAATGGGTTCTTTAACCATTTCGAATTTTCATCAGAAAGAGCTTCAGACTGGCGAGAAAGTAAATTGTTAATATCAACCTCATATGTTGGAAGTGCCGACCAAACTACTTGCTATCTTCCCAACAGTTACATCACATACCAGGAAGTCAAGGATACTATGCTGTGGTTGTTTATGGGTACTGCAAAGATGTCACAGCCTGAAAGCAGAGTTTCTGACCATCTGGTTTAAATGCAATTAGATTCTTACCGCGTTTTCTGTTTACTTTATGGTGGAAGCTCACGTGTTACTTGGGGCAGGGACTTTATCCACATCTAACATATGCATAGCAATGGCCTCCGTAGTGAAGCCATACCATGACCTTTACAATGTCATGGCTCCATATTTAGAGGACGACGTACCCCTGCTTAAAATTGTTCAAATTTTACGCTGTTTATCCGCTACCTTTCCTCCACCCAATACATAGTGGACACCTACTGCATTTGCTTCTTGTCTTTCTTAATTGGGGGAATTATTCCACCCTGTTCAGCATCCATCTGGTAACCTCCAGGCTTATTATCACTATGCGCCTCACTCCCAACCGAGTTGCCATCGGCAGTTTAACTATTTGGAAGAACCTTGTTACAACAATTGACCACAGTCCAACTTTTGGGGTGGCCCAACTTACAACAATTAAAGATTTAGGCCCTATGGGGTCAAATGCTTTGAGTGTGGTCACTCTGGGAACCTGGCAACAGGCTTCCCTAATTGTCAGGTCCGCTACCTACCACAGGATCAGTAAAATCAGGAAAAGTTGGAATGGAGTAGAGAAAGTACATTCTACCTCCGCTATCCTGACCCAAAACGTCCCACCTGAACCTATCACCGTATATTTAGTGGAAGTCCCTCAGTATGACAATGCATTCCTATATTAGCAGCTGATTGGAGGGTTAAATGCATTGACACGGGCGCAAATCAAGGACTCAGCAGAAGAAGGACCCCAGAAGCAACCAAAGCCTTATGCCTCCAAAATGCTTGACCAATTTTCTACAGATGATCCAGATCCGTCCGCTGATGCGCCTCTCTAAAGAGGGGGAAACGCTGCCCTCCCTGTGGACGCTATTGTTAAAGTGTACTACAAAGTTGTAAGATTATTATGAGCTTCTTGGGGAAAAGAGATTTATTAAGTGTCCACGTTGTAAACAAACATAACTCATCCTACTCTGAGTGTACATAATGCGACGTTGTCATAACAAAAACCTGAGTCTGCGCTATAATAGATATGGCTATAGTTAAAATAGTGTCCACAAAGTTGGTGGCGAAGTTGGCACTAAAGCCTGACGTGGAACATCCTATGGTGTATGGTACTGCGGGCGCGGAAAGGACAGTCTCTGAGGGAGTTTACAGCACGCTACCCTTGCAGTTGGGTTGAATGTCATTGTAGCCCTGGCGATAGTGTTACCAAACAATAACTATGACCTGTTAATTGGAGCCACTTTATGTGACACTTTAAGGCTGTTGTTGACATTATGGCAGAGACCTTTGAAATTTTGGGACAGCCGATCCCAATCTACTTTACCTACATCAGATTGCCGAAGGATCTGGTGCACATGGGTCATATTAACCTTGCATATGGTGATGGGGTGATTCCAGTTCATTACCATCAATTAAAGAGCAAAACCTGGGCCCTTATCATCAATTATTGGAATATCAAGGGCTACCGCTAAGAGCCGCTGGCCCTATATCTATCCCCTCCAGACACCAAGTAATATTAAACACTGAATTAGAGGTAGAAGTGCTTTCTGGTCTTTATGGGGATGTCATTGGGCCCTATCAGCAATCGCAGCTTGAGCCCCACGTGGCCTCAGGCATTATACTCCCAGAACATGGGGAGATCAAGGTCTTGGTAGTAAATCTCTATAACGAACCAATTCAAATCTGCCACCAAATAGAGGAGTTTTATATTTGATCCCAGTTGAGGAGGTTTCCTAGGTTCATGAGTTTGGGTCGCTTGATAAATTTGGTCTGCCCATCAAACTGCAGCTCTGATTATGGCGGTGGTACCGCATAAAAATTTAATGGGGTTATTGGAAGACCAGAAAGATCAGGCAGAAGCTTTATCTCAAAACAAGGAGATCTTTGCTGTTGACAATAATGATTTAGGGTGCACATGGAGGGTGGTCCATTAATAATAAACTGGGGATTATCCTCTCATCAGGTCCTGTCCAATACGTTGATCAAGAGTAGCTGAAGAAGTAGTTACCAAGGAAATCGAAAATCTGCTTGAGCAAGGGATGCCTGAACTGTCAAAGAGTCTGTGGGCTTCGCCCATTCTTATTGTGAAAAAGAAGGACGGCACTAATCAAGTAGTAATAGACTACCGAAAAGCTTAACAGCATCACCAAGGAGGACTTATATCCCTTTCCATGGATTGATGATGTGCTGGATTGTCTAGGCGGAGCCTGTTACTTCTCAGCAATGGACTTGATATTGGGCTACTGGCAGTTCGTGTTGCCCATGGCGGAACAGGAGAAATGCGCCATAATCACGTCCAAGGGGCTTTTTCAACTGACCCACATGCCCAAAGGGCTGTTACGTCCTGGCTATGTTCCAACAGGCGATGGACACTACCTTTGGAGATCTTGAGTTGTCATGTTTCCTCATGTACCTCGATGACATCAATATATTCTCCCACACATTTTCTGAGCATCTTAGCCATTTAGAGGATGTATTACGCCATCTGACTTAGGCCAACATAAAAATAAAACCCCAGCGATGTCACTTTTTTAAGGATCAGCTGGAGTAACTCGGCTTTGTGGTATATGCAAAGGGGCTTAAAAGTCAACAAACCAAAGTGGAAGCTATTCAGAAAAGGACCCCTCCAAGCAGCAAATGCGACGTACAGGTATTTTTGGGATGTTTGGTTACTACCAACGCTTTATCCCCAACTTCAGCCGTATTAGAGGACCGCTGTTTGAGTTTTTTAATAAAGAATGCCAAATTCAAATGAACGGAACGTTGTCAATGGTCCTTTGATACACTTCATATGGTATTAATCAGCGTGCCGGAGCTACATTATCCAAATTTTGAAAAAGAGTTTATTGTTCAGATGGATGCGTCACTTTCCACTGTTGGGGCAGTTCTATCATAATAAGATGACTAGGGAGAGAAGCATCCAGTTGCATACTGCAGTCATAGCTTGAACTGCCACAAATGCAATTGCACTGTGACTGAACGGGAATGCTTATCAGTGATCTACGCATACAAGTACATTCAGGGTATATTTTCATAGGGTAAAGTTTAAAGTTGTAATAGATCATGCGTCATTACGCTGGTTGCAGAGCCTCAGAGAGCTTAAGGGGCATCTAGCACGATGGGCTTGTAAGCTTGAAGCTTATGACTTTGAAATCCTTTACCAACCTGGAGCAAAACACCAAAACGCCGTTTGCTTATAAAGATTGCCAACCATTGCCGTTATGACATATCTCAGAAATGTAATGTTTTACAAGATTCTCAGAGGGAAATATGATGACAAACTACCCCAAGTCAGTAAGGTATTAGAAGGAATAAGGGCTAATATGTTTCTGAAGAATGGTGAATTGTAAAAGTAGATAGGGGACACTACTGAGAATATTTCAAGCCCTTCTGTATAACCAAATATTATTATGAGTGCACACCAAACAGTCAGATATGGTGGAGTACTCAAGACCCTGGAAATGTTGTGACCATAGTACTAATGGGAAAGCATGAAATTCGATGTGCTTGAAACAACCTCCTGCTGCCACCAGTGCCAAGTGGAGAAGCCATTCATCCAAAAGTCTTCATACCAGTTAGTGAACCCTCACTTTTCTTGGCATATGGTTTCTATTGATTTGGTGGGGCCTCTGCCTACTAGAGCAAACTGGTCCAATTATATTTTGGGGGTATTGACCACTTGAACAGGTGGGTTGAGGCATGGGCAATACGCGATCTGGGGCGTTCACTATGAATAAGTTTGTGATGTAGCATATATTCCAGTTACACGGTTGTCCTCAGTTCATCCTTACCGATAATGGGACCAACTTCACCTACCACATTTACCCAAGATCAACAATCTTATGGTTATCTGCGGGGTTCTAATGACCCCTTATCACCCAGAATCCAATGGTATGGATGAACGGGTCAATGGGACACTGGTGAATATACTCTGGAAGCTGGAAACAGATAAACCCTCTGATTGGAGTACTCTCCTTTCCACCGCTGTCTTTACTTACAACATAGTTATCACTTGGAAACTGGGAAGAGTCCCTTCCAGTTATTATATGGGCGGCACTCAGTTCTACCCACAATGCTATATGCCTGCATGAAAGATACTGGTAAAATGATCCTCAACGCTACTTGACCAACCTAGCGAATATGCTGATTAAGCTGCAAACTGAATCATACTCGAACAGCTTAGCCAAGAAAATTAAGAATCAGGCTGCCAATCAGGTAAGGCATAGTGGGATAGCTCAGTTCAAAAATAATGACATGGTTCTATTCCATGATCAACATGGGTTTGGGCGGAAGCACAAATTGTCCAGCATCTGAATTAAGCCATTCAAAATAATTGAAAAAACTGGCGTGGATGCCTATACTATCAAAGATCCTGTGAGTGGTCAGATTACTAACCAAGTGCACGTGAAGTTCCTCTGGGCGTATAAGCAATAGGAGCCTTATCATCCAGTCAAGGGGGTAATGTGATTCTGATATGACTGGACAATAAGCCCTTAAGTTGTTATGAAGGAACGGGTAGAATCCGCTGAGCTTGATTATGAGTTACAATTTTTGAGCACCTTAGGATGAGGTGATATTGGGTTGGAAAGGTATATTAAATCACCTTCGAATTGGGTGATAGGTGAAGTCAACAAACGATGAATAATGAGATGTTGACATTTGCTGAATATTGAGTGGATCGCCTCAAATTAGGGCAATCATGAATTTAATAAATGATGAACTCTGCCGGAATAAATGAGAATATGGTGGAATGAATAGTATAAGCAAAAGGGTTGGTATTGACTGAGGTCGCTGAGATATCAACAAGATGAGAAGATTGAAAGAGGGAGGTTGTTAGTAGTTTTTTGTGAGCAGAACAGCGAGAATCTGCTGTAGATGTTAAATTAAATAAAAAGATTCTTATTGAGGCCATTTTTCCATGTTTATTCAAAGTTTATAACATTGTCTAAAGGACAGCGATCATCATATTAACAATCCTATTGCTCAGTGGGCTTAACCCTTTGCAAAACCCCTTTGCATATCTCCAAGGTACTGCAAAATTGTAACATAGATTTTGGTAAAAAGTCAATATATACGTCCAGGTAGTCTTAGATCTGGGATTCCATGCTACCACTATCACATTCTGGATGGTGTTGTTTGCTGTTCTATAATAACTAAGAATATCACACTTGCCCGGTGGGAAAATAATGGATGTGATATTGAGAGAAAAGATATAACTGCAAGCATCGCCACTGATTTGGTGACATTTTTGTGTAAGGGGATGACAGTTGGGCGTGGCAGCTGCATCAGCGGTGAGCTGGAGGTAACTTTAAGATGGAGCGGCGGTCTTCTGGGGGCATAGAAATGAAATGGCACTTTGCATCATCTCTACAAATTAGGGAATGATTCAAGTGAAGAATGTAGGTTCAATAAAATCACCTAATTTGTAAACTTTAGCCAATAATCCCCAAGGGTTCTAATTGAACTGGATTGGGTCACTAGCATAATTTGGGGTTGGGTTGGTGAATGGGAGGAAGCTTGAGAAGAAAATATAATCTATACTACTTCCATATTGTCTGAATGGGTTGTAGTTCTGGAATAAAGAAGGACTAGATTGGATGGTATATGAACCACTGCAGCAGCAGGCGTTTGGGGAGGGGGGAAGGATTTTTCACAGATTGAATTTGGCATTGTGTTGTTAGAAGATTTGAAGTTAATGAATGTGGGCTTAGAGATAATAGAACTGCAAGGGAATGCTTCGCATTTTGATTGATCCAACAAATTTAGGATATAAAGATAGTCTGACCAACCTTAACGGAGGTAAGGTAGGATGGCCAGTGTAAGGGTCCCTGCCACGGCCATTAGTTTGGATAGGGCAAATAGCTCTTTCAATTAATAAATTGAGAAGGGGCACCAAGCATACTTCTAGTTAAAATAGCATACTCAGGACACACCCTAACCAAGCGCTGTTGTCCACTTCTCCCCCCAAACTGAATTCCCCCTCTCCTGAACTAACAGATATCCCAATTTTTCCATTATTTCAATTCCGCTGAGGCCTATCTTAGTGTCATGAAAACGGCAGAAGAAGTTTAGACCGACCTGCCAGTTGGGATGCATAAGCACCCAAAAAAGCAAGCCAGAATGCCAGAGACATTGCCGCATGTATGACATTGTATGGAGCCATGCATTAGGAAATGATAAATCGTTGGTGCAGGGTAATAGTGAATAGCAACCCAAGAACAAACCAAATGGAGACTTTTCCAGACACGGGTGATCTTACTGCAGGGGGTGATACCACAGGTACAGTTTCTACAAGGTCACTGATAGACAGGGGTATTTCAACTGGGGAGACAAGGGGGCGGATTCTTGCTTGGAGATGGTGGATGTAAGGCCACAAGATCCCAGTATACTGTTTGCGAATGTTTGTAATAGCAGGGCTGAATTGCCTGAGATATCTAGCTCACTGAATCTAATTTACGACGGTAGGGACCATAGTGATTATCAGTACTGGTAGAGCCCATCTGGTATAAGGACCGATGGTCCACCAGAGAAAAGTCATAGGGAATGTGGCCAGAATGATATCAATAAAATCGAATTTATAGTTTTTTAAGGCAAATTTTTATTGTAAGGAAAATGAAGAAAATCGACCAACAATTTTCTCAGTGCAATGCAACTGATTAAATAGTGGTTGATTGATGCAGGGACAAGCTGGGATTGAGACTTTCAATTTCAACCTAACTGGCGAATTATTCTGGAATGAGGGCAGATAAGTTCACTGGGAACTGACATTGAAGAATTTGGCAGCAGGCTGAGTTGCTGTCAGTTTGACCTCAAATGCCTGAACTGAGGCCAAGCTGCATTTCTGGTGGTTGGCGTGATGGCATTTGGCCTGACAAGCAGTGGGGATCCCCAGGGCCACCCCACATAGGGGCAGTTCCAATTGGTTGGGAACGGGTTTGGGATGTCCAACCCACCCATGCCCAGTCGCTGAGCTGTTCATTTGGTCAAAAGTGTTGCATTGGCTGCAACACCCGATTTGCCAGAAGGGAGCTTCAAACCCTCATCGATGGTGTCCAATGCTACTACCTGCATGTCCAGGATCATCCCTGATGATTTTTGGGAGGGGGTTAGTTTTGATGATCGCAGTGTTGGCTGAATTGAAACTGTCAGCGATTCTGCCCAATGAATCAGTCTTCTTCCCTTTTTTACTATGTGGAATCCAATCATCAGGCTTGTTTTCACTCGATTTTGGACTGATTGACTTCATTTTGGTGATCTTAGCACAAATTTCCCTGATTAAATGGACTAGTCCTGCTGTGATGAGTGTGGGCACCGGGGGAGGAATCTTAAGAGGGAGGGCTGTTACCCAGCACTTGTCTACCATGTGGGCGAGGTCGCCCTGGGTAATGAGGGGTACAGCCACCCTCTTCAGTACCTTTTTTTAGCACTAGTGGTGCCCAACACAAAAGGGGGAGCTGCCACACATCTTTGTTTGCAAATGGGCCAAACAAAGGATTTTCATAAATTTAAAGAAATTTATAATATAGCCCCTAGGTTATCATCCTAGGAAGCCATATCAGAAGGCGAGTAAGCTTTGAGGAAACTTTTGTCCAGCGCCCGCTTTATCTGGCAGACCATGGTGGACAACATAGGGGTAGGGGCATCAGCGATATGGGGCATGAGGAGGTATAGCTATGGGTTTTCTTTGTTTATGAGGCCAGCGGTATCCATCGCCTCAATGTATTGAGCAAGTTGATGCTCAGTGAAAGTGATGAGAGTCTGCACACAAGTAAAAGACTTGATGCGCTTTTGGGTTTGAGGATAGCTGGGGTCAAAAAAAGAGGTTTTTGCTGCATTGATGCAAGCGCGGCTCGCACCAAAAGCAAGCTCCTCAGTTTAATCTTTAGCATATTCATCAAAATTGGAATGGAAATTTAGGATGGGAATACCCTCAACTAGGGTTTCCATCACCCCATGAAGATGCTGGCAGAGGAGGGTGTTGGCAGGGGAAGCTGCGGCTTCCACTGCCATTTGATCAATATTTTTATAATTTGGAAAGCCGCTTTTAGAGCAAAAACGGTGGGGGCGCAAATCAGGAGGATCATAAAAAACTCCTCCAATGCAAAATCCGGCTTCACAGTGTATGGCCAGTTGCTATCATCAATCCAATCAAGACACTCGAATGGATTAAGCCCAGCTAGTGCTGCCCAGCCACAGGAGTTGGTATGGTAATGGAACCTGATTGGCTACGAACAGTCAACCATGACAGCTCAGCCAAAACTGTTTCAGCCATCAACTCAGGATCCCGTAACCCAGCTGAATTATTCAAATTTTTTAAAAATTTCAAATTCTGATTGGCTGCTGCTTTAGAAGCAGTGCCAGAATTACCTGTGGGTGGGGGCGGGAGGATCACGCCCTATTCAAAAAATTGGGGTGAGGCAGCTGCTGGGGTGGCGCCAGAAGGAGGGGGATAGAAGCGGCGGAAGCAGAAACTGTAAGGCACTTGTGCTTTGAGTGGTCAAGCTCGAAGCACAAGGGGCAGATGGTGTGGCCATTTTTGATGCGCGCCCAAAAAGGGTGATCAGGGGCAGACCTGATCACGGTATGGGGGGAATCACAAGATGGGTGTCACGATTAAATGGGTGAATCATCGCGAAGGTGCAAGGGCCTGCCAGATGATCTGCCCTATGGGGCACCACAAACTGCAACATGGGGTCTGCGCCGTAAATGGCCAAACCCTCCATGAGCTCATGGAGGAGGCATTAAGGGGAAAGGAAGGAGGGCAACCTGGCAAACTGAACCACCAAAGTGGCTTCATCTGGGAACTAGGTGCAAACAGTGGGCAAAGGAATTTTTTTATAAATCAACTTCAGCTTGGCTGTTGCCACTGCATCAGCTTCAGAACAGAAGCTGAGGTCAAAATACCCTTTAATTGGGTGGAAGTCAATATATCCAGTGGGTTTGAAAACAGCTGTGGCCATCTTGATGATGGCCGCGCTTGCACATGGGAAGAGTTTCCCATATTTGATCTGGAGTCTGAAATGCAAATTGCTCCGTGAAAGCACCAAAGGGCTCCAGAGCACCACCTGAGAGCTTGTGAGGTGGTGGGCCAAGTCTCGAGGGGGGACACAACGCTTGGTAGCATTGGGAGGGATAGCAGAGCCATCCTGGGTGCACTTCAGCGGTGGCCAAAAGATGCCAGATGGCAGCGCACCACCACCCCAGGCGGGCAGCAGGCGTCAATTGCATCAACATTGGTAAGCTTTGGCTCAATCGAGCAATCTTGTTTTGTATTTTTTTTAAAAAATCCAAATTTTGCCTTGATTTTGGTATCAAAGTGAAAGAAATATTAGGGTGAGATTCCTCTTCAGTATCTTCTTACTCAGAAATGGGAAAACAGCCCAATCAACATGCAGGGGATGTTCCTTGGGACTTACACTTAGACCACGGGAAAATAGTCAGCCAGCTGAGTTTTAGTATTATTCAAGGCAATTGTAAGATAGCTAACCAGCTGGGGAATAAAAAATATAGGCTAAAAGCTATTGTTCCAGGAGACAGGGTATTCTTCAATATGCAATTATTGAAGAACCATTTAATGAAGTTAAACGAAAGCTATCTTAAAATCAAGTGTTGTTTATTATAATTAAAAATGCAAATACTTTATAGGAAACTGTGATTGACTTTATTGATGTGGAATTCTAGGCTCTCTTTGTACAGGATCTTTCGTCATCTGCTGTCAGTCTGCTAATCAAGATGATTTCCAAGAGGATATTAGCGATTGTTGATTTAAATTAGAAGCTTTCACGATGGTGGTAGATGAATATTCTGAATTGATGGTATGGTGTAAAAATGATCCCTTCATAAATCAATTTATCACTGAGGAATTTTTCTTGGAGGTAGAGTTAATCTTATCTCCATTAGTTTTTGATGTCTAACAATGCCCCTTAAGATCCTGTTAAAGAAGGTCATATGGCCCATGAAATCAAGCAGGAACTCGATTAACTACAGATCCATGGGACAAATCAGTGATGGAATATTCAGAGTTGATTTAATAAATATATGGTTTGGCTCAGTCTAAATGATATGATCTTGTTGGTTCAACTTTCTGGTTAATGTTGTAAACATAACTATATCTATTAATTAAAATATAGGCAATTCAGGTTATCTGACATTTATTTGTTTGATTTCTTTAGAGGTTGCAGATATTTTCTTTCCATAGCAAGAGCCTGCTACCAAATAATTTCATCTAAAAGATCTTTTTTTAGTACTAGATGGTCCCACATCTACAAGATCTTCATGATCAAGTCTGTGGTACCTGGCACAAAGAATTCTAGTAACAGTTATACACTAATGGGCAATCTGGGTTATCTCTCACATTAAGATTGTAATGGAGGCACCTTGATAATTTTATGATAGCTTATTCTATAAGCCATTAAAGCTCTAGGAAGGTAATGGTTCCACCAAAAAGGATCTGAAGTTACCATCTTTCACAGGGTAGAAACGAAAGTCCAATTAGCATTCTCAACTGCTCCGTTTGATGAAATGTTATAAGGAGCAACAAAATGATGACTAGTAAAAAACAGTAGTCAGCTCCTAAACTAACATTGACATAAAATTGAGACCATTATACAATAAATTATATTTGAGGACACCCCTTCTGGGTGAAAACGTGGTGAAAAAACATCACAGTGGCTTTATCAGTAGCAGCTGGTACTGAAATGGCTTCCATACATTTAGTAAAATGGTCTATGGCCAACAGTATATACTTAAGGCCATGGAGCCCCATCAGTAAAGGCCCCACAACATCTATAATAACACATGTAAAGGTCATGAAGAGGCCACAATTTTATGTTGATATCAAGGTCCAGGATAATCCTGGTTCTGGAAAATAAGGC
>JAKSZP010015525.1:0-12052 GCA_022478985.1 Massospora cicadina | reverse complement strand
AACATGCTTCGTTCAGTTACGTATTGCTCAATCATAAACTGCGTGCCAATAAGCATGTTGTAAGCGTTATTGTCCAAGGCCATGGTAGGAGCTGACAAGTCGAGCTTTCCAATCTGAATAGGCAATGAGGAGTAGGCTCCAATAGCATGGGAGTTGTTGGAACCCGCCATTCCAAACTCCTGTGTACACTTGAGATCAGGAGCCATCTTAATCTTCTTGATCATCTTGGAAGAGAGAACGTCAACAGGAGAACCAGTGTCCAAGATAGCTCTAACCTGAACTTTTTGATTAACAACCTCTACCTAAGTTATGGTGCCACAAAAGTTAGGGAGAGCTAATACTTCCTTAAGAATCAGAGTAGAGGCAATCTTTTTAGCTGTCTCTGGGTAATTAATTTAATGGGCTGTAGGGTGTGAACATGATTAATTGATCAGATCAGCGACGCACTAACCTGGCCAGCATCATAGCAGTATCAATAACCTTAGGGCACCCCAGCACTTGTTTAAGGTAGGTTTCTTGATGGATCAAAGCTTTATCTACTCTTTCAGTGTTCAGCTGATCTGGTATACCTGCTTCAATTGGGACTCCTAGGACATAATAATAACATCCTCATAACCCCCTTAAGACACATCATCTGAAGGGTTGTCCACACACATTGGGTGGATTCTAGAAGGGCGGTTAGAGAGGAAGCCATAACTTTAGTAGCTGGGGGCCGTCTGTAACAATGATCATTGGAGAAGCAGGCGGCTTAGCTTGAGCAGCCTTGTCCTTGAGCCCATGGTTGTTGGGAGTGACTGTCACTGGAGGGAGAGGTTTGGGCTTCCTCATGGCTACAGATTTTGGATTATAGTTGGGTGGAGGAGGTAGCATCGTGGATGATGCTTTAAGTATTCCAGCTTTGGTTGGATTGGAGGCTGTGAACCTTGGGGAAACTGGTGGTTTAGTTTAGGTGACCTGGTCCTTAAACCTATTGTAGGTGGGGGTGAATTTACCTGAGATAGGGGTTTAGGTTTAGGAGTAAGCTTTGGGATTACTTGGAGAGGTTTATTAGATGTCACAAGCTGATCTTGATTGCAAGGTGGGGACAGGGAGCACTGCCCCATTGACAATGATGCCCTCTGACTTACTAGCCTAAGAACATCAAGTTGGCTGGGCAAAGGAAGATCATGTTTGAGCCACACAGCAGGTGCTGGTCTCAGGGTAGTAATTAACACATGTGAGGCCATAGGGATCATCTGGGATTCGTTTTGCAGCTTATGGTTAAGGAGTCTTCAATGGTGGATATTTGAAGATTTGCCACAACTCCTGAGGTAGCCTCATCATTATAGATATCTGCAACCTCTAGCAGCACCTCCTTGATATCACAGATAGTATGAATGTGGCATTTAATGGAGATAAGATGCCATGCAATGGAAGGGTAAGAAGCTAAACCAGTTATAATGGCAGCAAGGGTATCATCAAGAGGTAGCATCTTTGCAAGTACCAGAGGCTGGGCTTCACCATAAAATTGATTAGTAAAGGCGATGAGCAATTCACCCCCTTTCATGATGAGGCACATAAAGGTCTGATTCTTCCCAAAACTTTGTGTTGAGCTAAATTCAGCAGTCAGCGCATCCTTAAACTATGCCCGTTATTGGAATTTCATAAGAAATTATGATAAACAGGCGCTACAAAGGCTACAAAATTATTAGTTCCATGGCTCTAGCAAAGATCGACTTAAATGCAACAAAGTTATTAGTTCCATTGCAGTGGTTAATGTCAATTGAATATACAGAATCCTGTATGAAAATAGACCATATCAAACTATGCAAGACGAGAATTGAGATACTTTATTAATTAAAAACCAGAGATATTTATAGGGGAAAATTTTGTGGTTCTTTGCGGGGATTTCCTTGATTCACCTGAGGCAAGATCTTTCCTACCAGAGGACCAATATTGTTGATTATCATTGTTATTATAAGATTCATGATGATCATATCTAATAGAGCTCTAGTTAGATGCAATTGACCTTCTTAACGAGGCCTAGCCCTTTCAAAATGATTATTCATTTTTAATTGCTTGGCCATCTCAGATTACTGAGTTTCTTTAGGTTGATTAGATTCACCCATCATAGGAAATTGATAACTCCAAAGAGTCTTTCTTTGGTCAAATTGAGAATTGGAAATACTCAGTTTTAGATTTTTCAATCTTATTAGACTGAGATATTGAATCTCAATCTAGAGTACTTTCAGTCATCTTAGTTGTATCTCCAACAATGCCCCCTCAAGATCTTGCCTTGATGGCACATACTTGTGAAGAAACTTACTATGCACTCTATTGATAACAGTACCAGTATCAATAGCAGCAATGGAGTATTCCATACCCCAACAATAAATAATCTGATAAGGGCTAGCCCATAAGGTATCCAATTTTTTGAATCCTTCCTCCCATCCTATGGTGGTAGAAAAGTACAAGATCTCCAACTTGATATTCTGGTAACGTAGGTCTACTAGCGTTAGTTCTGGTACCTTCCTTCAAAGTGGTAGCAGCAAGGGAACTTGAAGCTAATGCTTGTAATTGGATGATTTCATCAGCTAATCTCCTCATAGCTAAATTGGTAGTTTGTGGGGTAGCCTCTGCAAGTATAGGTTGTACACTTGAGGGGAGGATAGGTTCACGACCATATAAAGCTTTAAAAGGAGACATTCCAATAATACAATGATAGCTAACTCTATAAGCTAACATCGCACTAGGTAAGTAAAGGTTCCACCTACTAGGATCATTGGAGGCCATCTTTTGAAGAATGGCTACAAGGGTACCATTAGCCCTTTTGACCGCACCATTAGTTGAAGGATTATAAGGAATCGTAAAGGACTGATAAGTCCCCATTAGTTTGGTAAGCTCAGCCACCACCTGAGAAATGAAATTGGTCCCATTATCTGATAACAGGACTTTTGGGCTACCATGCCTGGTGAAAACTTGCTTGAAAAGAAAGGACGCTGTCACCTTGGCGGTAACCATGGAAACTGAAATAGCTTCAATCCATTTAGTAAAATGGTCAATAGCTAACAGAATATATTAATGTCCATAGGTGGCCATAGGGAAAGGACCCACCACATCAATACTCATAGTGGAAAAGTGTTCAGAAGATCCCACAATTTGGTGTTGGAATGTCGGATTTCCACCATGTTGTTGTTGACAAGTGAGACAAGTCTCTAACACATCATGTACAGATTCCAGCATGTTATCCCAGTAACAATGATTCTTTAACCACTAGAATTTCTTAGCAACAGCTCCATGACCTACAGCTTGATGGTCCTCCATAATGGTATCAGTCCTCGCAGAGGGCCAAATAAAGGGCAACCACTTAGATCCTGACTTTTTATATAATGAACCTTCTTTAACCTGAGTGTCTTCAGTTAAGGATTGTAGTTTTGAGATAACATCCTTAGATTCACGGAACCAGAGCTTAGGTCTACCGATCAGGTCATAAATATGATCTTCCTCTGCAGAAAATAACGTTAAGATAGGCAATCAAGAAAGGCCATCAGCGTTTTGATGTATAGCTCCAGCATGATGTTGAATAGAGAAGTCATAATTTTGAATTATTTAAAGCTCATCTAGCTAAGCGCCCATCAGGATCCTTCATTTGTTACAACCACTTTAGGGAAGCGTGATCAGTTACAATAGTGAAAAGCTTGCCATTTAGATAAGGGCGAATCTGCTTGATGGCTGACAACACAGCGAGGCATTCTCTTTTGGTAACGCTATAATTGCATTTGGCCTTAAAAAGGGTTTTACTATAGTATGCAATGGGGTGATCAGGCAGATTGGTATTATGTTGAGACAGAATGGCCCCAATAGAAATATCACTGGCATCGGTAAATAGTATAAAAGGTTTGGAAAAGTCAGGATGGGCTATGATGGGGGCACTCATTAAGGCTTGGCACAACAGATCAAAGGATTGTTGCTGTGATTCTTCCCATACAAAAGGAACTTCTTTATGCAATAGGTAAACTAAAGGTTCTGCAATTTCCACAAAATGGGGGATAAATTGTCAATAATAACCAACCATTCCTAAAAACACTTGGATATCATGCAAGCTTTTGGGAACAGGCATGTCTGAAATAGCTTGTATCTTATTAGATAAGGGTAAAATACCTTTTCGATTAACTTTATGTCCCAAAAATTCCATCTCAGTTTTAAAAAAAGCACACTTCAATGGTTTAAGCTTAAGAGAGGCACGATGCAGTCGGCCAAAAACTTCCTTTAAATGAGCCAAATGCTCATTGAAAGTGCGTGAAAAAACAGTAACATCATCTAGATAAACTAAAACACAAGAAAGTTTCAAATCCCCAAACAAGCCATCCATGGCTTGTTGAAAAGTAGCAGGGGCATTGCAAAGCCCCTGCGGCATACAAGTTGGCTCAAATAGCCCCTCACTAGAAATTAGAGCACATTTTTGACAATCTTCTGGGGCAAGATCAATTTGCCAATAACCACTCGCAAGGTCCATAGCAGAGAAGTATTGTGATTCAGACAATAATCTTAAGGAATCATCAATGCAAGGTAAAGGATAAGAATCCTTTTGAGTAACAGCATTGAGTTAACGATAGTCCATAACCACTTGGTGACCCCCATCCTTTTTCTGGATGAGTAGTAGAGGGGAAGCCCAGGGACTCTTAGAAGGCATTAGTAACCCAGCCTCAAGGAGTTGTTTCAATTCCACTGAGACTTGAGCCTCCTCAACTTTGGATTTGCGATATGGTCGAGCTCAAATAGGGGGAGTATCCCCAGTTTTCACCTGATGCTGCACCTCTTTCATTAGGCCAAAATCCCCTGGACCTTGGGCAAAGATATCCACATATTCTTCAATCAGGGCCTCAGCTTCAAGCTGTTGTTCTGAAGTAAGTGAATCCCCAAACTCAACATCAATTCGAGCAACAATAGGGGGATCTTCCAGCCCAAATTCGCGTAAATCTCCACATCCCAAAATGGATAATATGTCATTCACAGGAGTAGGCCGCACATAGGCAATGGGATTATTGCGATTCAATTGCATAGGTCAGGAAGTGAGATTGGCCAGTAGAATTGAGACAGTCCCATCATAGGCAGGATCAAGGATACCCGGGCAGGGTAAGGCCTCCAAATGAGAGGGATTTAGGTGACCGCAGATCTCTAATACATGATCAGGAGGTACAAATACTTGTACACCCATATCAACAATGATTTGAGCTTTGGGAGGAATAGTAATTGGAGAGTTGGAATATAACGGCATGCCTTCAGAGGCACAAGCAGACGGAGGTGGAAGTATAGTCCGTGGACCCAGGATTCGGTATTCGAGACGTGAGATAGAAGTGGGATATTCCAATAAGCAAACACGTCATTTGAGTTTGCCTTTGCTAGTGGGGACATCATCTAAGATCAAAGGTACTTGGTACCCAATTAAAGAAAGGTATTTGTCTTTAAGACTAATTATCGCATCAAAATTGGTGAGAAACTTAGTTCCTAAGAGCAGATCATAGCAGTTGTTATCCAATACCACTGCAGGGGCTGACACAACCAACTTTCCAAAATGCATTGGAAGAGAGGAATAGGCTCCTATAGATTTAGTGTAGGAAGGTCCAGCAGTTCCATAGTCTTGGGAATGGTTCAGGTCTGGAGCCAATTTGATTTTCTTCATAAGTTTGGACGAGATTACATTGATGGGTGATCCCATATCAATGATAGCCAAAACTTTCACCTTATGCATGATGACTTCCACCCAAGTTACATCAGTGCCAAAGTTAGGGATTGAGAATACTGAGGGATTAATCGTTTGAATGGAATTAGAAGAAAAAGAGGAAGCATAAGCAGAAGTAGAGTCTTTGTTGGATAATTCATCAGGGATATCAAGCTCATCGGGAGCAGATACCACATAACAATCTAAAGAAGAATCAAAAGGTTTTGACTGAGGCACCTGAGGTAGGTCAGCACAGGGAGCCTCGTGCCCTATGCTGACTCCTCTTTTTTCAACTCCTCTGCCTGTTTTTTCCAACATTGAAGACACCACATGGTCCATGAGACCACAATAAGTACATGCTCCTTCTTCACTTTGGATTTAGATTTAGGTGGCATTGCATGGATGTGAGAACATGGGTTACTAGAGAAGGTCAGATGTACCCCCATTAGGGATTTCCATAAGTGCTTCCTTGATGTTGATAATGGAGCTGAAATTTCTTTTAAGAGATTTCAAGTGTAGTAGTAATTGAGTGCGAGAACTGAATGCACTCATTATAGCTGATATAGCATCATCAACGGTAATCCGGTTGTATGTAGCTAGTGTCTGGGCCTCATGGTAGAATTGTTTGGCAAATTCCTGGATAGACTCTCCTCATTTAATTTGAATATTTATAAAGGCTTGCTTTTGGTTGGAAAGGATTTGATCACTCCCAAATTCCTTTATGAGAGCAGTTTTCACTTGAGCCCATATAGTGCAAACCTTAAGATGAGGAACTATGATCTCTTGAGTAAACCAGCTTAGGCAAGAAGTGATATGATGAACCTTCTGTTGATCAGTAGCTCTATCCATTGCATGTTCATAAATAAAAAGAAAAGAATGGATGCTACCTTCACCCAGTTCAAACTTATCCTTGAAGGTAGGTTTGAAAAGGGTGGCTTCAGTGTTCAAGGCATGTACACCTGGTACAGCAACTGATCCAACCTTGGAGGGTTCAGATTCTGTAAAATGGATATGAGGGGGAACTCAGCTAACTTGTTGTCTCAAGAGATTCAAATCATCTTGTAAATTTTGAACCCATTGATTAAGATGGTCATTCATAGGAGCTCGGGTTAAGTTGGAAATTGCAGCAACCATCTCCGTTTGCTTAGTCTCAAGTACTTCACATTTAGCAGCCAACCGCTCAATGGATGCTGTCAAAGAAGCAAACCAGGTTTCTTGAGTAGTTTGATTTGCATCGCATAGCTGATATACATTCTCAACACCATCCAGTAAATTGATTAAAGTATAGTCCAGATTAGTTGGAAGACCTTCCAAGGATAAGAAACACCTTTGAGCTATGGCTCAGATTTGGGTTTCTAATGCTTGTACTTGAGATACTAAGAACATTGAAGGTTCAGGAATTGGATGTTGAGGTTCTGATATATAACCCCGATAAAAGAAAACTCTATACCAAATCTTTTATACAGGTGTGGGGGACAAGATAGCGGTTAATGTATAGATCAACCGGTGTGGGTATCAACGCCAAGGCCAACCGGAGCGAACATATTTATTAGGTCAAGGTAGTAGAATGTGCACCTGCGGGGTTACAGGATGCGACCCCACCGTACAGATATAAATCCGTGGCACTGGGGTAAAAGCACCCAGTGATCCAGCTCTGGCCCCTAATGAAGTTGAGAGCTGCAAGCTCGAGATCCCTTACCCCATCAAAGCCCATCTCTGACCATTAGTTAAATTTAATGGTTAAATAAATATTGCATGGGATGAAGGTTGAGCAAACCTCTTGCAACTTATATGGCTCTGAACGGTGAGCTGATAAAAAATCCAGGGGCCATATCCTTGTTCCTCGACCCCAATTTTGATTTTAGGGTTGCCTGCTTTTGTAAAGAAACGACCGCTTTAATTTTTTCATAGACCAAAAGTCACCCCAGGTTCGTGACTTGATAAGTTCACCCTCTTAAGGTACTCGTAAGCCCACCCCCTTTAATGAAGTGCCACCCGGTGGCTAAAGTTTAAAGAGCCGGGCTTAAACCCTCCAAACCCCTTTTTACCCTTAGACGTTTCCCGGTGACCTCGACCTTTAATGTAGCCACCAAGGTTGGTCTGCCAACCTCACAGCTCCAGTTGCCAACTGGGGTCGTGGGATACCCGTCGGCACAAAAGTTAAGCCCCATGATTGGGAAACTTCGTTTAATTTTTATGTCGATCATGTTAATGGGGTTGGAGCTCCAATGGGTTCGGCGCGTCGAGGTTTAAGACTGAACCCTTTAAAATATGAGGTTTCAAAGCGCCTTTCCAGTTTGACGCTTGGAACGGGGGGCCCGATACCTGGGGGCCCACCTAAACTCCATAGCCTCTTTTAAAACGTGTTATAACGACGGTGGGAGATCGGCGCCCGACGGCGGGGATGGTTAAGCTGGGGACGGTTCGTGGCTTGAATTAACTCAACTGTTCTGCAATTGTAGGTTTGATCAAAAGTTGGTTGAGGGTCCTTCGCTTCCTTAAACCGAACCGATCGCTTCTTTTGATAGACGTCAACTTCTCACTACTTCGCTACCATAAACCCCCGAAGCCTCGTTGTGATGGCAACTTACCACCCTTGACGCTTAAAAGCTAACGGGCGAGGCGGCAGTTTACGATCGGGGAGTAGGAGTTGGATGTGCGGTAAACATGGATGGGTAAACTATTGGGAGCGGGTTACGGGGTACTTGAGCCGATTGACCCTACCAACCCGTGAACCGCGTTAATCGAGTGGACGAGGTTGAAACCGGTATCATTGGGTTATACCGCGGTAAAGTGACCGATTCACGCTACCGGGTTTAACGTTGAACCTGTCACCGGCGAGATACCAAGCTTAGAGGGTTGGCGGGTGACCTAGGGCTAAGTCGATTAGATTTAACCTGAAAGTCTCTGGCACCTAGCCACTTTAAAGTAGAATCGTAGGGTAAACTTTAACTGGTGACCCCGATGAAGCGTAAGATAACTTACCAAACGAACGCTCGGCTTGCTCGCGCAACCCTTTTTGGCCGTTAAGCTTCTTGAAGGGCGGTGACCCTTACAATACGGGAACCCGAATGAGCCATCAGTTGAGCGCTTTAAGCCATGAACTCGACCCGAAGGCCTCTACGGGTTACGCCGGGTAAGGTCACGTGTGGATCACCAAGTATGGCTCATAACTCAAACTTGGTTCAAACTGGGGGTCGAACCGCGCTTTGGGATTTATAAAATTGTAAGGGGTTTATGGTAAAAGCTAAGAGCGATAGGGTTAAGGGGAGTTCGGATCGCCAACCTTGCAGGGGGCTTACAGGGTGTAGGGGGCACCAAATTTTCGTGGTTCAGATACCGAGAGCACTTTAAGGATCGGCGGACCAATGAGGGTAGATTCCGAGGCCGCTGCCAATAGATGTAGTTAAGAAATATAGCCGCGCCTCTTATTAGCACGACTTTTATTTTTAATCTCATGCGTAAGGTTGGTTAAAAATTCTCTAACCAGATTAATCGAGGATCAGCGTTTTCAAGCACCCCAGCGACCTCCTCCAAGTCTCAAAGGCGGAGGGCTCAAGCCGAGATAAAGGGTTGTTCGAAAGATCCAAGTAGACGAGCTGGGGTAGGGGCGGGAGGGAGCACGGCACAAGCCCGATATCGTTATCGCGAAGGGTTAGGCGCGTCACCTTGAAGCCGAAACTGACTTTAAAAGGGCGAAGAGGAGGTGGGCGTCCCACCCCAGCCCCACCCCATCCACTTCCAAGCTTAAGAGGGTGGCGTTTCGTTCGATTGCGGTAATGAGCGCCGGAGTGGGAAAGTCGTCGATGAAGTTGGAACCGAAAGTGAAGCTCGTGAGAGAGCTAGTGCCAACCATCTCAAACAGCCTCAGAAGGCTACCACTATCAAACGTACAGAGGTAGAAGCTGATGGCGGGAACCGACTTGAAAATCGAAGCGAAGGCACCGATCAACAGCTGGCCATCAATAAGATCCTCGTCATCGAAATTAACCCGCACGAATTCAACCGCCTTACATCTAAAGTTTTGATCCGATATCAACTCTCGAAGCTTGACACCGGCCACCGGGTCCATGACGCCCCCAACCTTCAGCCTCCGTAGGGGGAGCTGAACTAGGCAAGGTTGGATGGCGTAGAGGGCGTAACGATGGGCGTTAAGGTCAAAGTTTAACGCCAGCTCGAACAAGCTGAGGAAGGGGTTTCTAGAAGGCGACCGGGTGATACTGGGTAAGTTGGCGGCTCGATAGCAACCTCGGAACGCCCGCATACGCCGATCGTTAATGATGGCATCCCGTACCTTACGCCCAGACGCACTAAGAACCAAAAGTTCAGCCAAGTTCAGCTCATCGATCAGGAGGTAAATCAACTCTAGGGGAAACTGCGAAAACATGGCCAAGCATCACTTACCACCCACCCATTTAAATATCCCCCATAAGCCGCAGGTCGTTTCAAGAACTGGGAAGGGTTGATCCCATTCGATAGTGACAACCCTATCAGTCGGCAAAAACAAACTTATTCCCCCCCAAACTTTAATTCGATCCACACCCCACCACCCCAATTTCCAAAATTATCAGATGTTCGAATAAATTTTCAAAAGGGGTGGGGTTCAAATCGAAAGGCTAGACCTTCGAAGGATTAACTCAGCTTTCCGACGCCCACCCCAACCTTCCCTCACTCGCGTCTAGCCAAATTGAAATTAGTAATCCCCATCTAAATATTTAAACTTAAACCACTAAAAATTCAACTTCTAAACCAATAAAAATATCCCCCACCCGAAAGGAACCTCATCACAACTTAACCCAAATCAGCTCAATTTAGTGGGGGAACCCGATTATTGTACCTAAACCCTTCATTGATCAACCTACGAAACCCCCACTACAAATAGTACCCTTTTAGAAGTTTACATCTACCCTCCCTACTTAGCATCATACCCTTACAGATATCTTTTACCAACTCCCCATGTTTACATACCAACTGATTCCAAACTAAATCTAAGATCACATCTATCCTCATGTAATCCATCCCCCCTCCATCGTATACCTTTACTACCACCTTACAAATCTCATCGGACCTATAAAATAAGGCTATACATTCGCGATAGTTCTCCCATTCACCTGCCATCCCATCTATAAGATACCTTTCGATGTTAAAGTACCCAATTAGATACCTGGGTTGGGTAAATTTAACTGGGGCGGTTGATTGGTCCCATTTAAAATATACAGTTATCTATTACCATCCAGATATCCACGCTTCGGTACGGTGATAAAGCTTATCAAGATGGTTCGAATCTATATAGTGGCGTTACCCTGGCGTCGCTCAGGTTTAATAAACGATTCGAAACGGTTAAATTGGATTTTGACTAAAGGAGTTACGTAGCTCAGGTTGATTTATTACCCGATATGAACTGATCAATTTAGCTTTTTATATTATAGATCGATAGTTAATACCCGCCATCGCAACAGGTTTAATAAACAAACGATTCGGATGAAATTGGATTTTATAGCATGGATAGACCACCAAACCGCTAAGCTAAAACCGTTGAACTTACCAAATCTACCAATCTTCAACTGTTTGGGTAAAATAAACTATACTTATCAAAACAACCAAACCTACCAACTTACCAAGACCAAATTAACTTAAATCAACCAATCACCAACTGCTTACTAAAATATCAAGCTTAATCAACCTAAAACCTCTAACTGCTTGCTAGACCCATTAAAAATATCGAATCAACCAAGTGTCAAACTGCTCAGCTGTAACGGTATAAAAATTACTTTAAAGCTAAATAAAATTTCTACTTCTTACATATAAAACTTTTTATTACACTATTATAGAATGGTTATACCAATTCAGAAACCTTTGCAGGGACATGTAAAACAACTCACCAGTTTTACCACAATTGAATGAATGGTATAGGAACGCCTAAGGGCAAAAAAGAAACATCAATTCTACATATATAGGTGAAGCTTTTGCTTAAAAGCCAACCCCCCATTAAGCCCATTTAGCGAGGCATCCAACCTTATCCAATATGGAACTTTTGTTAGCTATTGTTGATACACTTTCCTCTTTAAATAATTATCGTGAGCCAATGCGTTCAACTTTCCTTGGGATAAGAGGGAAGCAGCCCTTTTAGATCTTCTATGATTAATATAAACTCTATGAGCAGGAATTATATTTCAAAGTACCAAAAAAAATGTATTGGCTCTTCGGATATCACAGTATAGCAAGGTTAGAAAGACATCATATAACCCTCGTTTATGTATAATAGCGAAACCAAATTCATGCTATTACCCAATGTGTCCACCTTGTTGATGAAACGATGCAAGTGTTAAATGTGGGAGAGCCTCTGAACCA
>JAKSZP010015524.1:0-12117 GCA_022478985.1 Massospora cicadina | reverse complement strand
AAATTTACAGAGAAAAATGACATTGCTAATCTCATTCTATACTAAAATCAAAATTAGTTTGATTGGTTCATATTTAACATCCAAAAAAGCATAAGTATAGTTTCAAATTATTAGCATAAAACATAAAGTGCTCTCAAAATATATCACATTCAGCATTGTCTTAGTTAACTGATACCTTTAACAATATTCTATACTTATCAATGAAGTTTAAATTAAATATGCAAATCCTGGTGCTTACTCTATGATAATGACAACACATGACAACTTTTTATTATTATTTAATATGGTAACATTATCATTATCTTAACAAGTAGAAATGTGCAAATTGGTTCAAGTTTAAAAACTATGGCATTGTAAAAAGTTAGGTGTATCACAATTGTGACAAACATGGTATTCTTAATAAATCCACCATGTTTGGCAAATAAAACGTTAAGGTATAAACCTACCCTTTTTATTAAAGGTTAAATCTAAAAGCAATATCAGTTAATAAGATTGCTTGGCAACTTAACGCCTTTTAAAGATGATACTACGCTACTTATGCGATGCATTTTTTTATGTTAATAATTATAATTATTCAGTAATGGGAAACTTTGATAGAATTCACTTTTTACTAAGAGCTTCAAATGTTTGAACTGTTATGTAGTATTTTTAGCTAAAAAGAGGTGTGAACAAAAAATAACGCCATGAAGAAGCTACTGAGAACTTTTGATGTATATTAGCTTTGTCGAGACAAGAGAATGAAGGCCTATAAAATGAGTCAGGGGAACCTACAGTTTGGAAAAGATGCTAAATTCATGAGCTACCTGAGAACTGATATGAGTAAAATAGGCCGTTGAACTTTCTTAATACTAAGTTTATCTCATTGGATGCCGAGTAGATTTTTTATAACCTTATGAACTATCTACTATACAAAGCCTTGATAAGAATAATAAGCATTTGGTTGATATACAGTCCTCCTTGGAATAATTATAGTAAGTTTCAGATATGTTCATAATAGAACTATAACATTAAATTTTTGTATATAGAAACCAGAAAACTCTATATGGTTGCAAAACTCATTCTACCAGGTACTCACCTTAGTCACCCAATCCTTTACCTATACCTCAAGACTACTTGGACTCCTTACTAGAATACAATAATAACTTTAATATAGATTTAATAAGACACAATGTATAGAGTGAATGAATAGCAAAAGTCTTGCTTCATAAAAATGCACAAGATATAACACATGTAGTTTAATCACAAGCCAAAACCTTAATATATATCTCAATTGTAATATACTTTATATTTGAAGTGGATTGACCTTGGGACAAATATACCACACCAAGAATTTTTATAGCTAGTACATGTTTTGAACTCAAACTCTGCACTAGGGTGGAAGCAGTTTTTATCTGCCAGCCAAACCACCATGTCAATTGTAATATACTTTAATATAATTTAACTTTAAAATCTTAATAAACTATGACACATAAATAGATAAATGAGAATTTTGAAAATGAGACAGATGCAACTAATATTATAAAAATATAATTAAAGTAAATAAGCAGGTTGACCTTGGGACAAATATACCCTACCAAATACAATAATACCTAAAGGCACAAAGTTTTTAACTTGGATTTACTGGATATGACTCATAAAATTTTTCATTACTCTTCAAAAAGCCATTCCTCAAATTCATATGGCATAACTTAAATATGTATAGACACCATAAAAAACTATAAAAGACACTTACTATTGACAAGGTTTATATTTGGAGAGCACCATCTATCACGTTTCTAGTGGATAACATTTATATGTGTAATCAAGTGGAGTGATGCACAGGATTAAATACCACTGATGCAATGGGAAGGTAATATGACAATTGCCATCCCAAAAAATATTATAATATCTAAATAAAAACAACAATGTCTATATATATCACTATTTATCAGTAGAGTTGCACTATCACCCAGTCCAGGAGTTCCTTGCTAGCTTTTTTCTCTACTGGCAGGGTTTCACTACTGGCTAATTAAAAAACACCTGCCACGAATTTCACATCTGCTACATCAGGGACTCCATTAGTGTGCCAGGCCAACAGTATGATGAATGTTGAGTCTTTCTGTTTTGCCTTCATTAGCTGCCTTTCACTACAAGTCTACATTGCAACTCCCCAACCCAGCAGACCAACAACTTCACCATAGGCTTATTAACCCCCCTTGGGAGTCATGCGCAAGCCCTACACCCATTGCAGGTGCCCTATCTGCCATTCTTTCCCCCTCAAGGTTAATCCTCAACAGTCCCTCATTGTGCGGCTGGTTAAGCAAGTCCAAGTAAGGTTTCCTTGTAGATCTAGGTATGGGGGTCAGTAGCGCCAACCACCCCAGGTGCACTCACCCAGCTCCCAACCTTGAAATCTCCAGTCCCACATTCACCAATTAAGCCAAACTTCCTACTTACAACTGATAAAGGTGGGCAAAAGAGAGATCTTTAATTAAAAAGAATAAAAACTATTTATACTTAGGCATTTTCTTGGTAATCACTGCCCACCTATAAACAATCATCATCACTTTCAGCCAGCATCTCAACCTATCATCAGTAGACACTGCTGGCAACCATTCTCTAAGTACTCACAATTAAATGCCAGATATTAATTTGATTCACCATTATCATCAATTACTGGATAATTATAACGAATTATTAATCTAAATATATGATAATCCTCACCATAAGTTGCCAGTTGATCCTTGATCCAATTATCCTTGGAATAAGTTGCTGGTAATTATAAACTCTTCAGCGTTGAATGGCAGTCCACCATTAAAACTGAATAAATTATAACATAGATATGTCAATTATCCTTGGAATAAATTTTTTAAAGTGAAAACACTTTAGGCGTTGAATACTAATTGCTGGTACGCTTGAATAAGTTGATAATATAAACAAGCCAATTATCTTCAGCATAAGTCACCAGTAAGTCCTAAAGCAAATAATATAAACATATATCAATCACCCTCAGCTCCAATCATAGAAATAAAAATACCAATTGCTATCAGGGACTGTCCCTAATACTCCCAAAACTAGCAGACTTCCTCAAAATAGCCCAATTCATCCAAACGGTGAGCACAAATAGGTAATTATTTAATAAAACTGAAACTAGGTGATCAATTTGCTGATGTACTCAAATTAAACAAAGACCTAAATCTTACAAACTATGGGAGGAATTATCTGGTTAGGATCCTGACACCTCCCCCACCTTAACCAGATGGTATTCCTCCAGCAAAGCACCTGCATCCTTGGTTGGCCAGAACATCATTGGCTCAATGGCAGGTAGTTTGCTTGAACTGAAACCCACCCCAAGAGGCGCCAAACTAAAAGGTTGGGGCCATGTTTCATCAGCTTCCATCCCCCAAAAATAAAATCCAGTGGCTTGCACCACCTCCTAGTAATACTCCATTAATTGAGCATCACACTAACAGAGCCCCCTGTAGTGAGCACCAATGTAGCAGATTTCACATCCACTACATTAGGGACTCCATTAGTGTTCCAGGCTAACACTATGAGGACTGTTGATCCTTACTGTTTTGCCTTTATTGACCACTTTTCACTACAAGACTTCAGTGCAACTCCCCAACCCAGCAGACTAATAGCTTCACTTTGGGCTAATTAACCCTACTTGTGAGACAAACGCAAGCCCTAAACCCTTTTGCAGGTGGCTTGTCTCTGCCCTGCTCTCCCCCTCAAGGTTAATACCCATCAGTCCCTCTTTGTGGCGGCCAATTGGGCAAGTCCATGCAGGGCTTCTTTATAGCTTCTGATATTGGCGTTGGTAGTGCTGACCACCCCTATGTACACTCACCCAACACTTCATTGCGTATCTTTGCTTCTACCCTCTACTACAAGGATCTAACCCATCTTAAAAAGTAAACGAGGCGGGTTGCTCTTGGGACAAGTATACCACTCCAAGTTTTTTTAGCCTGTGCTGATTTTGAACCTGTTTCAATCAAAACCCAATTCATAGTGGAGAAGGAACCACCCCACTATGCTATCTGCTCCTCAGGATCTAGTTTATTTTGAAACAATAAAAGTAGGCGAAAGAAAGATCTTTATCTGGAGGAAGTTCATTTAATTTATACTTAGGCTTTTATCTGGAAATCACTGCCCACCAATCAAAAATCATTGGCCTTTCACCAGAATCTTAACCTACCATCAGCAATCACTGTTGGCAACCATTCTCTTTAAGTCCTCACAATCAAAAGCAAATTTATTTCAATTCATCCTTGGCATCAATTGCCAGTTAATCATGTTAGATTATTAATATAACTTATATGATCATCCTCAGCATAAGTTGCCAGTCAATCCTTGATCTAATCATCATTGGAATAAGTTTCCAGTAAGCACAAACACTTTGGCAACAAATGGAAATCCGCTGGTAAACCTGAATAAATTAATAATATAATTATGTCAATTATCCTTGTTATAAATCACTGGCAAGAAAACACTTTGGGCGTCAAAAGCCAATCCTTTGGTACACCTGATTAGTTTGATAATAAACATATTGATTATCCTTGGCATAAGTCACTGGTAAATGCCAATAAATTAATAAGATAAACTCTTGTCATTATTCTTAGCTTCAGTTTCCAGTAACCAAAAAATAACTAATGTTAGGGATTGTCCCCAATATTTCTAAATCCAGCGAATTTCCTTGAAATAGCTTAACCCAACCAAATGGGGAGCACAATTCAATAACTTATATTAATAATAACATTGAAACCAGGTGATTAATTGGCCACTGTACCCAATTAACCAAAAACACTAATTTTAAAAACTATAAAAGGAATCCACCTGTTTAAAATCCTGACAGCCTCCTTCCTTGCTTCATCATCATAGTTCTTATACTAATTGCTGTGGCTGCTCCACTGTCTACAATTAGGTTTCAGAGGAGTGAATTTTCAATTTTGGCCATGTGGCAAAATCTTAATTATTTGACTTACCAGTATTCCTTGATATTCAGATCATAAGTGGGGTTCTGTCAGATTTGTAAATGTTCATCTATATTTTATGCTAATATTTTGTAATGGTAGAAATTGACTACTGTACCTTAATCCAATCAACTATAAAAAATGTTTTAGTCATTAATGTAGCAACTGATCAATATAGTAATAGATAAGCCTATAGCTCAGTCATATTAATTTTATGACGTTTCCACTCCCTTGATTGAGTAATAATATGATGGTGATGCTGCCTTTTCATTCATTGCTAATTTCCAAATGAGGTGGTAGGGCCCACAATTATGTATTTGCTACCCCATCTGACATCTTATATTTCATTGCTTGACTTCCCCAACAACCTTGATGTAGATGGCACTCCCATATGTAAAAGTTGGCAAGTGTCCATTCCATAGGGGGTATCACAGGAGGTAGCTAGAGAAGGTCATTGGCGTCAAATATGGTCATAATATGGACGTGAGTGTGCAGATCTATATTTACTTTTTTCTATTAGAGTGCATCTAGTATCATATCAGTATTATTACTATTGCTTCTTTTTTCTTTTTTCTTTATTTTTCTTTTTTATTTTATATGGTTACTGAAATTTAGCATGCACTTGGTTGACTATTCAGCCGCTTTCTGAATCCTTGATCATATAATCATTGGCAGACGATTTCTGATCTTTTTGAAGGGTTTGATCTATATGGTAGTTAATTTATTCCTTTATTTAAATACATGTTTGTTGTGGAACAGGACGCACTCTCCTATCATGAACTGAAGAAGTACACTACAACTTCATTGATCAGAGTCATGATCCTCAATGTTTTTAGCCAAGCTGGTTGAGTATGCTTCAGTCAGGAGGCTAATTAGTATGGATGTCAAAGTTGCCAGGTAGCGTTGTAGATTTATTCCATTATTGTCCTCTACACAGGAGTAGAGTAGCGGAGGCAGAGCTGGGTGCCTCCCATAGAGTGGCTGCAACGGTCTTCCTAATTGCTGAGTGATAGCTGATATTTTACAATAGATTGTGGTGAAGAGGAGGGGCTCCATTCTGATGGTCTGTTCATTGTAAGTTTTTCTGAGAAATTCACTAAGATTCTGTTAAAAAGCTCTAAAGTTCCGTTTGACTCAGGGTGGTATGGGTCATTAGTGCCCAGGGATCGCCATTAACCATTTAGCTTGGGGAGGATATGCTAGGTGAAATTTTTCTTGTTGTCCATAAGAATGAACTGTGGGGAGCAATGTCATTATGTGATGCACTCCTTTATCAATTTTATAGCGTTTACTAAACCTAGGTCTCTTATCACTCATGACTCTACCCATTTCATCATCATGGTATATTGCTACCATGATGTACTTGTAGTAATTTATGCGCATTAGCAAAAGTCCCACAACATTATTGAATACCATGTGCCATGCAAATGGGGCTTCACCAGATGGTAGGAGGCCTTCTTGTGGAAGGGATTCTCCACCTTCCATTGATGGAATCAGGAAATCAGTTTTGAGAATGTAAAATTGCATGCTCTCCAAGTAACATTGTGGTTTCACGAAATTCTAGAATTTTTTGTAGTCCTCCATGTATTACTGTCTTGTGTGTATTCACGATAATGTTCAGACAAACATATGGACTAAGGAATCTCAAAGTAGAATAATTGACCTTCTTGTATAGCTCATCATTTTTCCAGAAGGTATCAGTTCTCATCCCATTTAATGCCTGGATGACTTGAGGTAATTTATCGCGTACTTGTCACTGATCATCTTTTTGTACATTAAGTATACATGATCTGCATTATGGCGACAGTCAGTAGTTGCTATAAAAAGTTGTCGTTTTAGTTCTTTACACTGAGATGGTGAATTAATTCTAGTTGTATGCTTGGAGCTTGTGAGACCAACGTGCAAGGATCCCCTCCAGCTCCTAAAGATTCTACAAATATTGAAAGGAGGCGTGGTCAGTCATGACGTTTTTTTTACTCTGTGAAGGTACACTCAAAACTGTTTGCACACATAAATCACAGCTAAGCACTCTCACTTTGTCACAGTGTAGTTTCAATCATGGCAGTTTAGACTTCTGCTGCAATAAATGATGGAGTGCTTCACGCCATTGACATCCCATTGTAATAACATGGCTCCTATGGCAGAGTGAGGCGTTATTATGTACAATGAATTTATTAAAGTTCAGATATTGTAGCACTGGATGTTGATCAACGCATTCCAGAGAGTGTCAAAGGCACTCTGGCATCATTCTGTCCACAAAAATGTGGCGTCCTTCTTTAAAAAGTTCAAAGTTTGGGGCACCAATACAGCTATAGTTAGGAATGAAGCGTCAGTAGTAACTGACCATGCCTAAAAATACTTGAACACCACGTTTACTATCTGGCTGAGACAACTTACTGATGGCTTTTATCTTAGTTGTCTGCAGTCTTAGTCTTTTGGTGTAGACTACAAATCAAAGGAATTCTAGATTTCCTTCAAAATTGGTATTTGTGGGCCTTAAATTTTATTTTGATCACCACAAGTAAGCGGAAAACCACCTCTAAATGTTTATAAATGCCCAAAAACATCCACAAGAAGATGGTGATGTAAGTGAGATAAATGAGAATGCATAACAACTTGCAGTCTCCTAGGATGGTGTCAATGGCCCTCTAAAACATAGCCAGGGCGTTGCACAGCCCCTGCGGCATTTAAGTAAGCAGGGTAACCCTTTAGGAGTGATTATTGCGCACTTATCTTGTTTGGCTTCTAATAGATCAATTTTTCAGCAACCTGAGATCAGTTCCATGCCAAAAAATAATGGGCGCCGCCCAAGCGGTACAATTCATTGTCAATTCTTAGCAGCAGGTATGAGTTTTTTGGTGATTTTTTGAGTTTTTTTTTGGTATTTGATTACCACTAAGTTGGTCCAACCTTCTTCTTGACAATCAACATGGGGAAGCCCTATGATTTTTGCCAGCTTCAGCATCTCTTGCTTCAGTAGCTTCCCTATCTCTTTAGATCTATATTTTCCATGGCTCAAGAATGGCGGATCAGACAGGACTGGATGGGGGTATGATACCCTGTAATTAAAATGGTGGAAAATGCCATAAGTGCATCCCAAGTCATGGTTGTCAGTAGAAAAGATCTCTCAGTAATTTTTAAATAGCACCAACACCTGGTCCTTTTGCTCCTCCAAAAAATCTTATTAAAGATTCCTTTTGGGACCACAGCCAATATGCTGGTCAAAGTTCTATTGCATAGCCCAAACTCTTATAGCAATCCAAAATCTGTGTTAACTAAAGACCTCATAAATGGAGATTAAGGGTAGGTATGCTATCACTTGGCGCTTCTGAACCATTAGCGGTCCCTTCTGCAAGTTTTACAGCAACACTTTTTTCTCCATGTCCAGGAAACATTAAACTTGGGGCCAAGTGGGGTTTGAGGCAGGATTGTTGATATGTGGCGAAGACCACCTCATAAAAACCTCTGGTATATATAATTTACGCTCAGTCCCCTATATGACAGGCGTCTAGAGGATATTGTTATGGTAATAGTGGATTAGAGAGTTGCCCCATACACTCATTTATTTGGTTAAGGAGGAACCTATTCCTCTTTTTTAGTCACCAGTAGTGGCCAGGTACTACCTTATCACAGTACATGAGGTTAACGTGGCCAGTACAGGTGGATTCCTTTGGTAAGCTGCTTAAGTTAAAAACCAAGATCTGTTGTCTGAGAATAACAAACGTTTCTTCATTTATGTTAACTACTGCATTGAAGCAGCGTATGAATGCTTCTCTGACCAGCATGTTGTAGTTGTGGTTGAATAAACACAATTGCTGGTGCATTTATGTAAATTGTCCCAAACTAAAGAAGTAGCGAACTGTATGCCACGTTTGAAATGTTGCATTCTGACCCAGCCATCCCATATACCACCTTGTGTTTCACATAAAGTTTTAATAGTAGCTTAGCCACCAACTTACTGATACTATTAACAGGTGCACTATCATATCTGACTGAGCGAATTCTGGTCTCTGTCACAAAAATAAAACAGCAGTTACACTTGAAATAAATAGATCTTAATTGTTTATTAGGCTTATATCCAAGGAATCCTTTTTTATCAAGGAAACGCATGATGCTAGTACCAATCTGGGGGCATTATTTTGGTGGTCATTTCTATGGGGATGGCAATGGTTAATACTTCAAATGATGGTATATCGGAAGAGGGATGGTGTTTGCATGAAGAGTTTCGCTCCAGTATCTGGAAGGCATAGAGGTTCTAGATCTCGTGGTGGGCCTCCTCTGCTGCCGCTTATTTAGCCTGTAAGTGTGTCAATACATGCATTTGCCAGAGGATTGTGGTACAGCAACTTATCAGTGAGGTTTTCAGGTCTATTGTAGAACAGCTCATTGGTATCTGGAGGAACAATTTAGTTAAAGTGGCAGAAGTAGATCGTACCTTCTTTAATGCACCCAGTCTATTCCCAGATCATATTATTTTTTTTAGAACGTTGACTTGCTGCTTGGGGTCAATGTACTGCAAAGTGTCCTCATTACCCGAATTTATGGCACATTAATCCAGAGGCATCTCAACTCCAAGCTTCATAAAAAGCTCCCATCTGCGGGTTGGATGGAGGATTATAGGCTGCCCATGGCGGTGTTCTCAGGGAGGGTGGCCCAGGGATGGTCATTGGTGGCTTCCTTTCTAAGTTGTGAGGTCTAAACGTCATAGCTAATTATTGCAGTTAGTTTACAATTATAGTAAGAGTAAATCCCATTTTAAACTGGAGCCATTGCGTTGAAGAGCTCAAAATGTGATTACACTGCTGAAGTCATGCAATTCCAACGTCATACTCAGATAATATTCCCATTCATACCAAGACGTGGGCTTCTATAGTAAGGCAATCAGTAAACAAGGCAAGGTTTCATTCCGCCTAAACCTGATTGTCAAGAGGTCAGCTTTTAATTGGGCCATTTTTCTACGCCCCCAAATAGTCATAATACCATGTCCTTGACTCACTGGTAGGTGACGGTGCTGTCCCCCAAGTAGCAAGTGACCTTGTCAGCGCTCTCAACGTCTAAGTGAATATTGGTAGCTTTGCCTTACAATGATACAAAGATCCCTCTTTGGTGAATTTTAAGCACTTAAAAATCCGTGCATGTTTCCATCTCAATTAAACATAGGCAGCTTATCACTGCGAACACACCCATCCCAAACATGGATGTGTTGTCTAAGGGCGAATTGCGTTGCCTCCTGCCTGGTGAACGTTGCATCAATGTGAGGAGTGTACATGGGTCTGGGAGCGGAACTTTAGTCTGCCAAAATATTTTGTGGGGTAATGGGTTTCTTGATCAGTATCCCAGCAGCTACTAGAGGATCTCTCTAAGAAAGGTATAGTGGTTTTCCACATAGTTGTTACTGTCCATAATCTGGCTTTCTTTGCCATCTCAATTAACGAATGTTCTTTGATTTTTTTTAAATTGTTATGCTTTCACTAACAATCCCCTTCCTTAGTGTCTCATTTGATTTCACTGATATCACATTGCAAGTCCCGTTATATTTCTTTTCAGCTTCTAATTCCCACCTGAGGAATTGCAGATGCTCAAACACGCCATCAAGGACCCCCTTCAGTCAGAAATTCTGGCAGTTGACGTTGCAGATTTGGTTGGATGCATCCTTGAGTTGTTCCATGAGGTATTTTTGTTTCAAGAGTAACTCGCCATTGGATCAACACAAGGTATCCAGGTTAGTCTTAGGCTTGGCGTACTCTAACAAATAGTGTATGGAAGGGATAAAGCCTGGCTCAGTTGGTGCTGTTGAGTACCTCTACTCTATATAACCAGTATAGTAATTGTTGATACTCCGCGGATCCAAAGAATGAGGTATTTGGAGCTTTAGCTGCTTTGTGATTAATCCACTACACATGGAGCTGGCTAAGGTTGACAGCTGCCAAATCCTAGCGGTCAGTGACAAGTTGGTCCAAGATAGTGACTCTATCCTTAATGCATGCTACAGAAATGTTAATTTGCATCATTCATTCAGACTTCTCCCTCATAAAGTTCTCAGTACTAGCCCCAGTGTACTGACATCTCAAATTTATTGTAAAGTTGGGCTTCAACGGTTCAAAAGATTTAGATTTCCCGCAAAAGCTCCTGATTCAACTGAGGCACCAATCATTCCATGCAGCCATGTATCTTGGTAATGAGTTCATGAACTTGCACAACCACTCCTCTGACCCCATGAATGTTTGATAAAGGCAATCTAGCGGAATGCAGTTATTGTTCTGTTGGATCTGCACATATCCAATGACATCGCCATTTTCTATATTGTTTTGGGCTAACGTTTGAAGTAGCTACCGGATTGAGGGTTGCAAATATGCAACTAGGTATTACAGAATTTTCTTCTAGGAGTTGAGACGTCTCATGAAGCCAGTAGTGCTAGCATCTAGATATAACATGTACAGCTTGTAACACTGATCTTGGTCTCTTTCTTGAGAAATATACTCATGAGATTTTCCATTGGATCTCTGTCATACAGATGATACCCACTGAGGAGCCACAACATGATGTGGTGGAGCTGTTCAGGAGTAACTTTAGTCGACTTCCTTGTTGTGCTGACTCCAATGTTAGACAGGATGCAAGTTGTATTTCCATTGGAGCATCAGCTAGGTCATATGGAGTGCTCACAGTGATGAGGGGAGGTTCCTCATCCAAAGTCTCTATAGTCTCACCATTGTACTTCGCTCTGAAGCTCACAAAGTTCCAACAGAGAAAACGGACTGGTGGTTGGAACCAGTCATGGTTTTAAGATATGGTTGTTGTTTTTAAGTTAAATCAGTGGGTCCCCTGTAAAGAGCACCACTATTTCATTTCTGGTGAATCCTATTTAAAAATTATGTAATCTAGAGTAAGGTTGCACAAGGTCTAAGTACCACTGATGCAATGGGAAGGAAATAAGACAATCATCATCCTATAAGATATTATAACAGGTAAATAAAATGATAAAAGTCTGTATGATTTACTTTATCTAATGGTAGAGTCGCACTTTTGCCCAGTACAGGGATTACTTTTTTGCTTCTTTCTCTACCATCAGAGTTACAATGCTGGTTAATCCAAAGGCACCATTCCTAGCATTTTTGTTGAAGTTTTTATACTAATTGGTGTGGTTGCTCCTCTGTCTTCAATT
>JAKSZP010015523.1:0-12156 GCA_022478985.1 Massospora cicadina | reverse complement strand
ACAGCAACTAAAAAGTCATTTCAATTGCTCTATAGAAGACACCCACACTACCTGCATTGCTTTGCTCCTGTTTGGGGGATCCCAGGGGAGTCAAACCTCACCACTATTTGTCTACCTTAACAAATGTGTTGAAAACTCCAAACTAGGTTTATTCCACTGTCTTGCAAAGAAGATTCAGGATCATGCAGAATCATTAAATGATGGTTTTCCCCACAGTTCGGGAAAGATAATTTTTCCCTGTTTAATGACTAACATGGGTTTGGAAAAAGGAACAACTCACCAGGATATGGAGTGGACCATTTGAGATCATCGAGAAGACCAGGGCTGATGTATACACCATTAAGGCACCCATGTGGCTGTATAATCAACCAAGTACAAAAAGTTCCTGCGGCCCTACAAGCAATGGGTTTTTTTATCACCCAGTAAAAGGGGGTAATGTTGTAATTTGATATGACTAGAAATAAGCCTGAGGTCATCGGGAAAAAATGAATGGAATCTGTTAGAATTGAAGGACTGGTAATATAAGCACTTCAAAATGGGGGATTTTGGGATTATTTTAAAATGCCTCAAATTGGGCGTCATGAGTTTAATGAATGAAGATTTGACGAAACCAATGAGATACAGAGACTTGAGTTCCTAACCATGTAAGTAATATCATCCAAAATTGTTACAATATAAGCAGGATGAGATGAACAAGGAGGAGAGGTTTTTTAGTAGAAGAGGAAGAAGAGTGACATGAGCAGGAAGATCCTTTTTCTTATATTAAAAAAGTAGTGTAGTTGGGGGCCTCCTATTTTATTTCAATTATTATGTTTAATTATTTTTTTTTTCCGTTGCTCAGTGGGCTAAACCCTGCGCAATTCGTTCAGCAAAAAGACCATTCACCGAAAAGTTAAAAGGATCTTCCTATTGCTCCGAATTATTTGGGTTAATTGCATCAGTTGAAGTGAGTACTAAATATAATAATGGAGGCAGAGTGGGATGTCTACCATACAGAAGTAAAAATGGAAGTGGCCTGCGCTGTGGTGTCTGATATTGGCAAACACAGCAGCACTAATTGAATCGCCCATTGTGAAGGCCCCAAGGCTGAATTTTTGCTTAATATGCAACTAGGTGCCATTCACTTGCTCTACCATTCCGTTAGTCTCAGGATGGTATGGCGTTACAAAACTTTTTTGATAGACATCAACTTATTTAACTGTTGTACCATTTGGGCAGAAAAATTTATCCATTGTCCGTCAAGATCCTCTGGGGGCATCCATGCTTATAAAGAATATTATCTATAATGAATATTAGCAGTAGTTAGAGCCCCAACATTTTAATTGCTTTTGCTTCCACCCTTTTTGTCAGATGGTTGATAGCAAAAATTATGTATTTTTGCCTAGGCTACTCACAGGCAAAATGGCCAACTTAATCAATTGACATGGAAAAAAATTTTTTCAAATGATATTTAAATCTGACTTCATAGGATATGCAATTTACTTTGAATGACATTTATTGAGCACATCGTGGATATCAAATTGCATGAAACCCAATAGTAACTCATTAATTAATTTATAGCGTCTTAGTCTCCTCCATTCTCAATGGCCATGGTGCTTGTGTAATAATCTCCATTTAGTCGGGGTTTTGGAAAATTTGACGTTGCCCTTTGGCTTAAGCTTGTATAAAACTTTATTTCAATATTTGGTGTCAGTTAATGCCTTTTTATTTGCTTTTTATACTTTGGTGGCTCATCTCCATACTTTTGGGTAATCTTTTTTTCATGAAGCTCATCAGCCAAACCGCTCAGGACTGCACTTGAAAGTTTTGATAGTCCATCTGCTTTTGAGGGGCCCTCCCCAGCTCTATAGATAATTTCATAATTGTACACTTGTATTTTGGGGCCCAGCTTAATCATCCCTCAGGTTCCTTGAGATTGGGGAGCCTTTTAACGAGCTGTGATATTCCTACTTGGAACTTGGTGCCATGAATGTAAACCCAAAATTTTTAAAACATAAATGTCAGCCAAAAATTTCTTTCAGTCATTTATAATTTCGCTCATGATTATTCAACGTCCTGCTGCAAAAGTGACTGGATGCTCCCCTTCCCTCATCCCCCAAACTGAGATACCACACCTTAAACGTGATCAATAAGGCGTCAATTTTATGATAAAAGGTTGCTAATATCTGGATATTGGAGGATAGGCGCCGTCTCATCTTAATTTCAAAGCTTAAAGGCTTGTTGGCATCCTCTGCTCAGCAAAAAAGAACTCCTCCTTATAGTAAGTGGAATAGGGGCTCAGCAATTTTCCCAAACCCCTTTTACTCTTTATGTATCCTACAATGCTAAGAATACTTGAACATCCCTCATAATCATCGGAGGTTGCATTTTGTTAATCACCTCCACCTTTTTTAGGTTGGGCCACAAGCCCTTGGAATCAATGATGAACCTGAAATATTCCAATTGCTCTTTAAAAAAATTAAAATTTTTTAGAGTTTATTTTCATATTGGCTTTCAACAGCCATTTAAAAATTGCTGCGTTGAAAAGGTTGCTGGCGCATTGAACGGCCTATGGCATGTTACATTGGTTAGGACTCTAGCCCTTAGGCTTGGCATTCTCATTGCCACTTTTCCTTCTCCTCTTGAGGCAGTCAGAAGCAATATCCTGAGATGAGGTCCATTGCAGTAAAATACTGCCCCTCCCAGATGGTCCAGAGCATCATCAATTCTGGGCAACATATATGAATCTTTTTTGTACTGGCATTGAGGCATCAATTTTCAATCACAACTTGATTGCTGCCATCTTTTCTAAGGTTAAAACTGGGCTGGCCCACAGGATTTTAGAGGCACTATTATTCCAATTATCAGCAATTTGTCTAGCTCTTCTAAAATATTCTTTTGCTAGCCCTGGGGCGACTGATTGGCCTCATTCTAATAGGCACATGGTCCCTGGTGTCAACAAAATGCTGCACTCCTTTTGCACAACCCTAAATCTTGGTCACCTTTGGTGAAAATTTCGAGTATTGTTCAAACAACTTAAGTGTTTCATCATTCTGTTGTTCTGATAATCTGGTAAACAATTCTTAAGAAATTACAGTATGTGCCCCAAGGATTTGGTTGGTAAGCTGAACTTGGATAAGTCAAATTTGACAGCTGATTTTAATTCATCTTTATGAAACAGATGCACAAATGCGACTACTTGATATTTCTTGACCCTAATACTTCAGCTGGCCAAATTTTCTAGAAGGACATCAATATACCCATGTTCTGGTATAAGTAAACCAGACGCCACACTAGATTCCATTTGAGAATGTTGCCACAGGGATATTAACTCACCATATAGTCCTTCTTGAATATCCAGTGTGGTCCCAGTTCTCATAACCAGTTGATGGCCTGGAGCTATTGTTGCATCCTTATTCACATGTAGAGGTATTCCTTGATTTTTGTTTATGGCAGTTGGCATGAGGTGGCTGATTTCCCCACCGAATGTATCCTACTGGTATTATCCCATTGGCACAAGATATATTGATAAAGTTTCTGCGACAGCTTGTGGGCTTTGTATTGTCACAAGAGTAATAAATCGGAAAGTGATTGACTCAATATTCAAGATGTTCTCTTTAAAATCGCATGAGATCTCATAGGTCCTTAGAAAACTAAATCAGATTAATAAGTTGTAATTGGCGTTTAAAGCAATAAAGTGGGTGTAGCTATAAAAGCTCCAAATCGCAGTGGTAAGGCGCTATAAGCTCCTTTTCTCTTAGTACTGTTAAGGCCTGCGGCCCCATATTCCTGATGATGGTCAATGTCTGGAGCTATTTTTAATTTATTTACCAACTTTTTGGAAACGATGTTTGCAGGTGCTCTGCTATCAGCAATAGCTACAACTCTGATATTGTTGACCAGAGTATCCACGTAAGTGCACTCAGAGTAGTAAGAATCAATAGAGTTTATTAAGGGAATATGGGAAGAATCCAGGGAGTTAAGAGTGTGCATCAGAGTATTTCAATACCGGGACATTAATTGATGAATGTGTCAATTGGCATGGCTATATGAACCCATTTAAAACTTGGGGTATCTGCTGCATTGCTCAGCCCTTCAGCTGTTGTATTCTCAAGTATTTGTTGCACATAGGGTTTAGTGACTACTTCAGAGGCTTCAGGTATGACAACCTTACTCTGGGAGTGAGTTATTGCATGTACGTTCAAAGAATCTTCATTTGATACTAAAATAGAATTTATTTCATTATTAACTGAGGCCCTGTGGCCAGCATTTTCTTATCAATCAGGTGGTACTGATGTCTTAGGCACAATAGAGCGTCCCACATCTATTGTGCTTGTTCTTTTCCCTCCTCCTGCACGGTATTGGGTAGTATACATTGACATTTCTCTGACAGCATTGGGAAGCAAAATGACCTTTAGGATTGCAATTAAAGCAAGTAATCTCACTCATTGGGCGTGAGGGCTCTTGCATTTTGAGTTTTGCTTGTTTTTAAGGCGGATTACTGTCAATAATCTTATTGCTTTCAAAGGGCTTTCCAGCAAAGGCAGCTGATCCTGATCTATACCTAGTATTATGAGGGCCATAATTTTTTGAACATTTGCACAAATAATCAACCAATTCAGATGTTGCAAGGTTTTTCACGAAAGCAGGCAATAAAGTGTTTGACAAATTTGGGGTTCTACTGCATGTTTTTATGCAATCTTAGTTTCAAAATCGACCATAGCCTTTGCGCCTAGGAGAACTTGAGCTTTACAATAGAATCGATCCATAAATTCATCAATTGCTTCAACTTTCTTAAAGCAAATGTTCATATACTTGGATTTTCTGGTTGCCATTTGTTCTGGACCTCCAAAATCATGAAGCACAATCTCTTTGACTTCAGCATAGGTTGGGTTTTGGTTAATGTGAGGCATAATCAACTCAATACTCCACTGATCAAAGCAGTTAATCATACTGGCTGCTTTGTTATGGTCACTGGCCCCATACATGGCCATCTAAAGCGTTCAAGAAATGTGGTTATACTTCATTCTTGTCAAAAGCAGAAAGATTTTCTGGTTTATAGTTATTGCTTTCCCATTCATGGTTATCACGATTACTTCTTTATTGACTTGAGCCAGGCATACTAGGGCGCTGAGGCATTGTATCCCAGTTTGAGGTGTTAGGGTTGGGAAAAGCAAACATACTGCTAAGCATTTAATGATATGATCCAGCATCTGTTTCAGTAGATATTTCTGAAGCTTCATCCTCATAGTTTTTGAAGAGTTTCCAGTCAATGGGTTTGTGGAACACTGATAACGCCCGTCATCCAGAGCTCAGATTTTGATTGTTGATTTCATTCTCCGTTGACACAATTTCAGTTTTTGGCAATTTTGCAATTCACTCATTCAAGCTAGTAGTTTGCAGTTGCAAAGGTTAAAATTACTTGGTATTTTTCTTTAGTTGCCTTCTTTCACTGGTTTTACTTCTCCATAAAATATAATTTGACTCATTATTAGCAGTAACATCCTCATTATGATTATTGATCTGTAGATTAAGACGATCAATAGAGCCTTGATTTTTTTATTTTTTCGCCCATTGGCCCTCAAATTGTGTTTGCAGTAATTGATTTTTCGGTGTATTCATCCTTCATCTGCGAGAAATTTGGGTGCTCATTCATCGATACTGGTCACAAATTTATCATCATGGTTTAATTGCCCTTTGGGCTTCACTTGATTTAAGCAGCCTCATGAACTCTCGAAGCATTAATAAAAGCTGATTGATATTGCTAACCCAGGATTCAGTGATTCCTATACTTTCCTCAAAAAAATTGTCAAGATGGGATGCAATCTGCCATTTAGCTCTTGTGCTAATTCTGCTACCAATCATTAGTTCAAGTGGCTAAATTATCAATTTTGCCTCAAACTAGAACGAACCTCAGTTATGTTAGCTGTCTACGTCATTTAAAATTTGGCCCACCTGGCTGAGTTGCATGAGAAGTTTGCCAGCTCAGTAATGGCTGCATGATGGTGGAGCAGTGTCATCTGAGAATTTCTGGAGGTGGGATGTCCACACACACACACACACACACACACACACACATATTGGGTAATATTTTCTATCCCAAATAAATTATTCAGATTTAAGCTACCTCAACTTGATGATGGCTAGATATCTCTCCACAACACATCTTGCTTTCATTGATGATAAAAAGGATTGCTACTATTGTCTTTGGGCCCTTGTCCTGTTGAAACCCTTATTAATAACTGCTGTTCAAGATGTTCCAGCTCTTTGGGTGAAATAAGTTCATTGGGGTAGGTGATAATGGGTACATCGTCCCAATTAATCTGGGAAACAGTCATTTCGTGTCCCATTGGGCCTGGTAATGGTTCTGAATAATTGATTGGGATTGCTCCCCTGCTCAGTGTGGTCACCATCTGCGATCCCAACCATGAGCGCCACTTGTTAGAATTTTGGTCATACTTGAGATGGCTGATTCTTCTTCTGTAGTAGTGGGTGTTGAACGTCTATTGTATGACAACAATTGACGCAGATAATGACTCAAAGTTCAAGATATAACCTTGGTAATAGAACTTGAAGTCATATTCTCCTGTCTATTCTTGGAAGATGGCATAGTGCCCTGATCTTATTTTGTTAAGTAATTTCTCAACTTAATACAACTCAAATAAAAAACCAAAAAGCTTATAATTTAAAAAATATAAACTAGTGTTAATAGTTGATTGTTCTTTATTATTATAAACTTGGAATAATTTATAGGGTTTGATGTTCACCACATCTTACCTTGCTTATTTTCCAAGGGGTATTGGAAGGGAGCATGTAAATGTTTGTTTGAGGGTCTACAACCTTTGACTCAGGGCATCTTGCACGGCCTCAAAGTGTAAATTTTATCAATATTATCAAGACAGCATTCCAGACGAGTCTGCAAATAGCTGAACTAAATACTCCTTTCAAGCAATTCAGCAATAAAATTTATTCATACCATTAATTAGAAATAATTTAAAAAAAAACTCGATTGACATCAAAAATAATTTTGACATAGACCAACAAAGCCCCCTGCCCCCAAATCATTAAGTCAGCACTTAATGTTAAGTCTGACCCCCCCAACAAAACCCTTGAGCCCGTGTCATCATAGTCAAAATTATTAAGGAAATCACTAGCCCGTAGATCCAAAGCTTCACTTAAGCAAAATGTTCTGAACCATAATAACTGATATCTGATATGATCCAAAATAATTTAAGTATGTTAACATTGTTATCCCTATCAAACATCTGATGATTAGGTCAGTCAATTACTCAACACCTCCTTAAATGAGAAATGAAGGATGATTTGTGTGCAGTCTCAGGGTATATATCCAAGATGGATTTCATGGTATGGGCCCGCTGAAGAGGTCAAATCAAACCAGATAAGAACTCATCACGGTTGCTGGCAGTTAAATAACTTTTCACCCTAAAATTTGGCTGAGATACGTTTCTCAGGCATGATGGATTTATATAACCCTTCAGCATTTAATCAATCAGGGACTTCCACTTCTGCAGTAGCTTACAATAGCCAACATCATTGTAACTCCCCAGATTCATCCCCAAAGGCATTTTCAACCACTTGCAAAGCCATAATTGAGATAGTAGCCTTAGGGCGTGCAACTATCAACTTGTCTGTAGGGGATGGCACAGCAGCTTGGTGAGCGTGTGTGCAGAAACATGGTAGTAACTGCATTATAGCTTTTAGATCTATATAGGAGGAAGTGATATCAGTTATAGGTCGCACTAAGGGAGCAGATTTTTCAGGAGTTTTAGGCACTCGTGGGCTCACCCCAACTATTCTACAGGCAAAAACTCCTCAGTGTTTAGAACGGAAGGTCTCCTCAGCTTGATAGGTTGTTGCACATGAATGAAATTGGCAACGTCCAACAGAGCCTCCTTTATGTCACATATATTTTTCTAAAGTGTCATTTCACTGAGATGATATGCCTGGCTTACTAGGGCTGTTAATCTAAAACCAGTTAATAGCACAAGAACATCATCAAGGGTGAGCATTTTAGATGTTGACAACTTTTGTGCAACGAGGTAAATTTGTTCATCAAAGGCAATGGGTGGTTCACCCTCATACATGATAAGGTGCCTATAAAGGCCTTTTTTTTCCCCTGTATAAACTCTGCTTTGATCCAAATTCAACCAAAAGAGCTCCTTCACATCTGCCCAGTTGTGCAAAGGGTCCATGTAAGGGAACTATCTTGCGCTAGGCGTCTTAAACAAGGAAGGATGTGTTGAACTTTTTTTTATCTATTGCGCCATACATGGCAGCTTTATAAACATACAAAAAGGTAACAATGCTCCTTCCAGGGTGTACTTGTCTTTAAAAAGTAATTTTAAATGAGAGCTGCTCAGAGTTCTTTGAGACAGGGATAGAGCGTTTGCTAGTTGCTTTTCCTGAGCAGCTAAACGTGATTTAATTTGAAGAGGAAAAGTTGGAAGGTTACTCGCTTTAAAACCTCCATTTTTGATGATTTTGTGGTGTACAGGTGTTCCTGTAATGAGCAAACCCTTTGTAGGAATCCAGCCAAGTTCTTGCTCGTTGGTGCCTCACGCCGCTGGATTCCTCAATGGCTATTTAAATTAAAATTAAAATACTAATAAAAAGCTGAGTTTTTAAAATTTCTATTTAGTAGCGTTGGAATAGAAAGAAAACCAAACCCATCAATATCTGACTGATCAGTATTTAGACTGTATTAAGGGGTGAATGGATCTGATAATAAATTTGAATGGCTTGTTGCAGCATGAATAAGGAAATATGTGCATTAAGCTATTAAAGCTTGGAATACTCATTTCATTTTAACTGAACAATGTGTGGGTAATTAACTGTTGGTAATATATACCCATGAGGTAACAATTTAATGAATTTTAGCCAATCCCCTTTAAAAATTATTTTCACCTTGGGGGACCTTCGCCAAACCTATAAAGGTGGTGGTCCCCACCTAGGTGTTGATGGGAATTAGCCGTGGTAGAGGCAAAAGCTTCTGATGGTATCCCCAGTTTCCCTTGCATGCTCAGGGCAATTTGGCTGCCCAACTTCGTTCTAATTGCTTGTTTAATATTTGTAACAGTACAAACCCAATTTATGGGGTTCTATTAAGAATGCACCAAAGTCTTTTGTCCAATGAAAATGATATTATTATTAAAATCACACTTATGAGCATCATAAACTCATAAATGGCTGACATTTCCACTTTTTGGCTGATTTTGACCCAAAACATTATTCTTTTGAAGCTGAGAGGTCAAATGTCTGACAATAATTCCTTAGGGAAGATTGCATCTGAGCACACTCCTCCACTGCATGCATTCTGATGTTTGCTTCTCTGGAGAATCTAAAGGGAGAACAATATGTTCATAAAAATTGTTCTTTCTCATTCCTTATCAACAGAATATACTTTGATTCTCACCAAATGCACTTTAAATCAGAAGGATATAATAAAAGAGGTACCATGTAAACAAATTTATGTATGGTTCTAAGAGCGCTTATGGGTTCCAAAGATTCACTTCGCTTAGAGAAAATCAAGGAACATCACAATAAGATAACTGTAGAACACCATGTTTAAACCCCCAGAGCTTATCTGACATACATATAGCTGGAAAGGAATTTTCGCTTAGTTTCAAGTTATACTAAGGAGTGCATTGTCTGCAACAGAATGAAACCAAATCTTCAGCCTCTTATGGGATGTTGGTTCCTGTCAGGATTTGGGATAAAAATCAAGCAGAATCCCCACTTCTGAATTGAGCCATAACGAATTAACTCTTGATTTTATCCAAACAAAGACAACTTCAGGATTCTCATCCCCAATTTCTTGAGTTAAAAAGGGTGGAGTTTCCACCAATTTGGTCAAGTGGGAGGCGAAATACATTGAGGATGCCCATCAGGTGGTCAATCCAGAAGACCAGGAAAGATCCTGAATGGATGGGGCCATAACAATCCTTAAGGCAATTTGTCCCCACTCACCCTATAAATATTGACATCTTTTAACCTAATAAAATATTTGGTATTTTAACCATTTTTCCATTTCTTTCTCGACCCTTTTGCAAATTTGCAGCTTTGAGCCACCTTTGGACCTCAGTGACTGTCTATAGAACTGTAACTCTGACAAAGATGGTGCTCACTACAGAGGGCTCTGAGCTGTTCTAAGTGAAAACATCTATCACAAACAATGTAAAATACTAGCAGTTCTGAAGACTAATCTTCCAGTAAGTCAAAAAGCGTTGCTCAGTGGGTTAGTACATTGTAATATAAAATAACACCTGTGCAACATGAAAGGTTAGAATTTCAAGCTACATTCCAGTTCTCTCTGCCATCTATTTGATGGAAGTCAGTACCAACTTCAGTATGAGAACCTTAACAATGTTGCCCAACAATTAATAAATGGATCTGCTCCATGGGTGCTTGCTCCAGCCGTTCCCATGCTTCTTCCATACCCTCTACCATGTGGGACCTCTATGACTCGGCCCAGCTGCCATCAGAGAATTTGCATGGGTCCTAAATGCTACCTCACAACTGCTCACCCAGCTATCTATTACCTATTCCAACTAGTTGTGTTGCACCATCAAGAGGTCTTTCAACAACTGGAGCTTACCCAGGCCTTGCACACTCACATCGTCAATTTTTATAATGCAGCCTCCTCCTTTATTCATGACAATTGTGAGGTCATTATTGATAATTGATGGTTATCAATGAGGTCTGAGACCAAATTGTGGTGTTAGACAGAGGAATCTCTGGCTATCTTGAGGACCAGCTGCGTCAGAACGTTCAACTTCTTGAGGCAACATGGAATCAGCGCCTCCTCCAAGTTGAGGATCTTGTATGAGCCCTTCAACAACACTATCAGAAGCTGGCCTCTCACGACTACTTCTCCAGGAGTGAAGGTTTTGAAGGGCCTAGGGACCTGAAGTCCTCAAAGGGCGTGTAGGACCTAAAGGGCCAGAGGGTCCCTGTGGACCCCCTGGGCCCCCAGGTCCTCAGCTCCCCCCCTGATGGCCCTGAGGACCCATGGTGGAAGGATGTGATAACAGCCTTGTCTGCCCTAGGCAATCAAATTTTGGATATAGATCAAGGGATGTAAACTCCAGTAATGGAGCCCCCTCAACCCTAGGTCCCATTGACACCCTTTCAGACGAAATGGACCTCCTCAGTACCTTCACTAAGCTTATTAACACTTTCATCTCTCATCTCAAACAAACTTGTTGAGGGTTCAAAACCCATTTGGCTACCCTTGAGAACTGTGACGAATGGGGTCTCTCACATTGCCACAAAGCAGTTGGGCAAGAGGGCCCATGTGAGGGCCCACAAACATGAGAGGGCTGTAGTGGTTAGGTCCCTCAAACGTTGGCTTGATGAGCGGTTAAGGTATCCCCTTGGAACATGGTGAGGATGATGCTCACGCTGAGGAGGATAGCCTGTCCCCCCAGAGAGAGCATACAGAGAGGCGACTGCTCTGTCAAAATCTGAGGATTGGTTCATCTCTCTTCACTAAAAATTCCCATTTTGGGATAATTTGGCCTGGCAGCTCCTGATTCGCTGGGCTGCCCAATGCCATGATTCTTGCCATTTCCGTTATTGGCATAATTTGTCTTGGCAGCCCTTGATTTTCTGGGCTGCTCTTTGCCCTTGCCAATCTCTTCATTTTGATCCTTGGAATTTGGGTTGGCAGCCTCTGATTGGCCCAGTTGCCATTTATGTCAACCTTTACCGCCTTTGCCCTGAGGTTTCAATAATTTTATGGCATCTGATTTGACAGAATGCCATTTTTGAGGGTCGTTGCCCTCGAGCCCTACGCTTTTATTTGTATTGTTTATGATACTACTAGCAACAATCCCCACCTTAGGGGGGGTCAGGGCTATGTGGCGGTCAGGCAGCGCCTTGACCATCACATCACCCCTCAGAGGAGAGCCCCCTGCACCTCCAGTATTCCTCCACAATCTGGGGACAGTTGGCGCAATTAGCAGCTGTTTGCCAGGAGGATTCTTCTATCAGGTAGCTGACCCATTTCACCAAGTACCATCACTTTTTGCAAGCGATCTTGGTGTCCATAATCTCCTCTGCCTCATACTCCGCCTCCCCTGGGTTGTCCAACTGGACTGGCTCCAGCTTTGCTGGTATGGGTCCTTCATACTTTGAGCTGCGAAATGTGCAAAAACT
>JAKSZP010015522.1:0-12200 GCA_022478985.1 Massospora cicadina | reverse complement strand
AATCTATTTTATTAAATTTAGTTGATTTTATTAGTCAAATTATACTAAATTTACTGATCACCATCTATAATACTTTATTTTATTAAATTTAGATGATTTTATTGATTGATATATGCCAAATTTACTGATCGCCATCTACAGTAATTCATTTTGTTAGATTTGGTTGCTTTTATTAGTCAATCTATGTAAATTTATTGATCACTATCTAAAATAATCATTTTATCAAATTTAGATGAGTTTATTGGTCAAAGTGTGCAAAAATGATAGCCATCTATAATGATTTAAGCTCGTCCCGCTATGAGCTCATACTGACTGAATTTTGAACATACCCCCCAGCCATAGGACATCAAAAGTGCTTCGAAGCTATCGCTTCACCGATGCCGGAATTAAGTTTATCCATGTTGTATTAATCCCACAAGTATCCATCACTTCCGAGCCCATTTTGATATACTTACTAAATTAATGGACAGATACTTGCCCAATACTTACAAAAGTAAAATGGGACCTAAGTTGGAGCATCCTCTATTTTTGAAGATGATCATACGAATTGGTCCAGTTTTTCAGAGTTATGCGCGAACAAACAAAAAAAACAAAAAAACATACAGGTCGAATTGATAACCTTCTTTTTCAAAGTCAGTTAAAAATTGCACTTTTCATATTTTTAATAGAATATTGTATTGTCATTGGAGCTACAATGTACCAAAGGGGAGGATACCCCAGTGGTAGAAAGGGACCTCTACCGCTGCCTCCCCGAGTTCGATTCCAGTATAGGAACTTTGGGTAGGGGACGACTATGACTGTGTTGGCATTGCGCACCGATGCCCCGAACCGAGATAGCGAATAGCAAGGCGGTCCATGGAGTTCCTGGCCTATCATACGCCACACATGGAGGTTTTCCGGGTTTTATCCTCCTTGCCCATTTTCTTCAATTCTCTTAATCGGTGCGGTATTGTCCCAGGTCGGCCCACCTCAAATAAAATTATGATACATAAATGTACCAAATTTCAAAACTAGCTAGCCTGGAAGGTAAACTTTAAACTTTCAAATCAACCGAATATCAAACTGCTTAGCCGTAACTATATATCGACTACCATTGAAAACATATAGGATTTTCACTTGATACATATAAAACTTTTTATTTTGAACATGAAAATAAAATTTTTCAATGCATTATTGTATTGCCATCAAAGACCAACGTCTTTGCAAAGTTTCAGAATTTTTTTATTGACAATAAGTATCTGAAATAGAGCTTGTAAGATTAGATTACAGACAGACGTGACAGTGAGTTTAAGAAAAGTATTTAATAACCCCATTGTTAAAAGTCCCTCACAAATTAAGTTTGCAAATTTCAATATCTCTTATATATGTATGAGTTGATGGATTTATTGTGCTTTTCTTACCTGAGATTATTTATGGATATATATATTTGTTTGCTCTTTATTACACGCTTTTCTTTAACTCACTGTCACATCTGTCTCTGTCTGAAATCAAATCTTACAAGCTCTATTTCAGACACTTATTGTTGATAAAAAATTCTGAAACTTTGTACAGACGTTGGTCTTGGATGACAATACAATAATGCAACAAAAAACTTTATTTTAATATTATACTTGATCTTAACCAATAGGCTTGAGAGGATTGCACTTTATTTTAATATTCAAAATAAAAAGTTTTATATGTATCAAGTGAAAATCCTATAAATTTTTGATGGTAATTGGTATATAGTTACAGCTGAGCAGTTAGAATTCAGTTGATTTGATATTTTAAATGGTTTTGTTAAGTAGTTAGTGGTCATTTTGGTAATTAGCAAATTAATCTAAATCAAATCTTTGAATCAAAAGTCCAATTGATTTTAAAAATACCTCCTCTAGCATAATCAGCTCTTTTTTTCTCTTGCAAACATCACTTTTTAAATCAAAAAGTGAACTGAACAAGAATTGAGAGAGCAACCAACTGCCAGTGCACACTGCAATTATAGAGCATTGATCCACAGCCAACCAAACAAGTGTGGGGAAGTCAATCCACCCATCTGTGTGCAGCATATAGAAATGGATGACTTGCCTGCACCAATATCAAATAACAATAATAAAATGAAGGATGCTAAGATGGATGTACCATCTAATAAACTTTCCGCTGGCCCAAGCCCCCACATGACTAATAATGGAGAAGGGCAATACACCCATGTATGTTGAGTAACTATTTGGTGACACAAACAATGACAAAATGTGCAAATGCATCAAAGGGTCATGGTGCCCTTGCGACTAACACAGATAATGGGGCTGACTCCCTAGGATTGGTGGCTGCTGACAACCAGATGACAAGAGATACCTTCAGGAAGTAAAGCCTGATGCCAAGAACAGAAGTGTCAGAAATATTCCCTGTTGAACCTCAACCAGTAGAGAGGATTGGGGCCTTGCAGGGGAAGAAAATTTTTGTGGAAAAAACAAAAAACCTGGACAAAGTATTGGTTGGATCCAAAACTGAATTGGATTTGATTGACAAAAATCAGCAGCTCAAACTAACAGAGCAAAATCATAAAAAGTTTTCTACTGACACAGAGAAACTTACTGAATCTGCTTGGAGTATTTGAGTAAAGAAGAAGTCAGGCACCAATTCTGACAATGCCCAGTCAGAGGGGAGAACAGTCCCTGACCAACATTGATCCAGCAACCTGAACAAATCATCAAGCATGATCCCCAATACACCATTGAGCGCATCCCAAACAAATTCATGTTGACAGGGGGGCCTAACTCAACCAAGAATTGATAGCCAACCCTGAATGGACCATCGTAAACAAACCCTGACAATTTTAGACCATCAGAGGGGATTAGATTATCACAAAGCCAATTGCTGAACTAATACAAACCCTCAGGGACTAACCCTGATGGGGGTAAAGCTTTGTCAGGGGACCAAATCTGAGGGATCAGACACTCATGAAAATTTGGCAAAAAAAACTAAAAAGTACTGCCAGAAGGGGCTGAAACTCTGACAGCAATCAAGTTGATGGCCAGGGCCCTGGTAAAATATACCCCAATTCAGTCAGACATGTTGGCATGTCAAAGTATGTCTACCCATAAAGTCAAACAATGGGAGGCCTTCCAGTTTCCATACTCTACGGTGACTCAGTGGGTCTACAAAAGTATCAAACCAGCCATCATGGCTATGTGGCAAGACCACAAGTTTTCTGCCAGAGAGGCCAAATGCCGGATCAATACCCAAATCTTGATTGACATGGTGGTACTATTCAAAGCATCATGGGTTCAGATCAAAGATGCTGAAATGGATGAAAATCCCTGTGGAGAACAAGGTGATTGAGGCTGCAATCTATAAAGATTTAATACTGGCAGATGCAAAGGCCTGGATGGATGCCAGCATTGACCTTTCAAATGCAATAGAGTACAACAAGGCAGGCATTACAGGATGATACGCTCAAGCTATTGGGAGCTCAGGCCTTAACCCAACAGAATTAGCCAAGTATGCAAAATGGTTTTTGAATGCCTCGACTGCTCTTGAATGGGCCTGACACACCATTCCAGTAGACATGGCACTGAAATGGTATAATACCACATTCTCCTCAGAGGAGGCACTACCATGAATCATGGCCAGGTTCAAGACCACTGAGGCTCTACACTGGTCATACACCCAAATCCTACCAGCCACTGCATTGGACCTGCTGCAAGCGGGTTGGATAAAGGAAAAAGTGGTGGAGTGGGGACCTTTCTGGGATTGGTCACTGGAAGAGGCCATCAACTGGTCCACCAACAGATTTACATCAATGAAAATGAAATACTGGTTCTGAGCTGGGGCCAGTATGGATCTAGTGTGTGAATGGGAGAAGCTGGGGGTGACTAAACCAATTCACAAAACCCTTAGAGGCCAACCATCCCTGATTGAAAAGTGGAAAATCTGGTGCAATGCTGCAACAATTGCCAAAGCTGCATACTGGGATGCAGCAGGGTTCACCCCTGAGTCAGCCCAACCATGGATGGAACATGAAATTTCACCACAGGTAGCAACAGCAATGAAAGGGGTCACAACCCCAGACTTGGGCTGAGAATGGCTCAAAGTGGGGATCCACATCAAAACCATCCAGGATTGGAAGCAATCCTTTATGGAACTGATGCTAGTGGCCCCATATGCTGCCAAAGGTTTCACCCCCTCCAAAGCATTTCAATGGAGTGAGGTGGGAGTTCCAGCAGCTATGGCATGAGTATTTATAGATGGGGGCTGGAATAGCATCTCAGTAAGGGACTGGTGCCAATGTAGCTCAGTTATGCTAAAACTCCTTCAAAAATACCTCCACTCAATATGTAGCCTGGAATCCACCCTCAAGTGGTACCAACTGAGGTTCTCACTGATGGATGCCCTTGAGTGGCAGAGCCTCAAGATCGGAGCACAAATGGCTAAAAATATCAGCCGCTGAGGTATCAGCATTCATCAGATCAAAGCGTTTCTCAACTGGGGGTTCAGCCTTGATGAATTGGTAAGCTGGATTTTGAAAGGGAAGTCTCCCACCAAAGTACCCAAACCAAGTGCAAAAACCAAATCCTACAGTACAGTGGCAGTACATACCAATGACAACACCTGGAACAGAGCAGGAAGCTGCATTGAGTACATCTATCAGTTGATCAGCAGGGGCTTTACAGACCACCAGGCACCAAAATTGTACCTAAAGGACACTATCCAAATCCATCTGCAGCTAGTGGAGGAGGAAGAATGGTCCAACTTGATAATGTCAATTTATCAGGAACTTGATGAAGTCCTAGCTGGAGGGGACTTTGATCACCACTGGGTACCCAAATGAGGATATATAGATATAGTGATTCCAGGAAAGTTAGACCACAAGAAACTCCTTGAAATTGGCATCAAATACAAGGGGATTTATCTGTAAATGGAGCCAACCAGATATGCCAACCAAACTGCAAGGTGGGTAACCTTCCAGAATCTTTATACTGATTGCAAATGGGAGTGGGTGCATGAAGCGATCTGGACCAGATTATCATACTATGGGGAAGTATGAGAATTTTGGCAAGCTGGTGGTGATTACTCATGAAGTGCCTCTGCCCCTGGACAGTGGAAGTGCTGTACAAACTGGCACCCTGGATGAAGCCAAACAAAATTGCCCTACCCCATTTCATCCATCTGCCCAGCCTCAATAGGGTAGTATATGTTGAACAGGAAGATGCCAAACAAGTGTGCCAGTTCTGTTACCAGACTGGCCACACAATGGATCAATGCTACCACCATAAAGGTAAAACTACTTGGGAGTATGAATATGACCCTTTGGGGGATCACCAAGGTTGGTACCAAGACTTTCCTCTGCCTGAAAGCCAGAGAATGGATTCTGTGCAACCTAATGAAGGTAGCAGACATGAAATGCCAACAACAAGAGTTGGACCTGGCACATAGAGAAGCATGGGAACAAGAAGCAGTAAAGTGGCCTGAAGTGGATGATGAGCCATGTATAAATCCAAGACCCTGAATCTTATGCAATGGATGAGGGAACTGACCCTGGACCAGCAGAACAACATCCAACCCAAGTGGAATGGATGGTCCATGAGGAGGAAAGATGGCAGAAGGTGGACCCAAAGAAGTCTTCCAAGAAAGAATGGATGCAGGAAGTCATCAAATTGAAATTGAAGCCTGACAAGCTGAAAGTGAATAACAAAATGAATTGGAAGTCATCAGCAAACAAACCTGAGGTGACCAGCAAAAAATCAGCATATGAGACAAAATTGGCAAAGTCAACTGGACAATCACCAACTAAAAATAAGAGTTCTGCTGCTAAATTGAATGTAGGGGTGAGAATCTGAACAACAGATGAAGGGGAATCTGCTGCTCCACCAGTAGGGGACAAGGGGCACCTGGACTTGATCATAAAACCATTTTCATTATCCATCAATATGGAGATGGGGATGGTGACAAAATTAGGTGCACAGGATGCCCAGAAATATAATTCCAGTCCCAACCAACTGACCCCAAAAACTGAATAATACACCCCGCTAACCACTGACACCATCACCATCTACCAACCAGACCTCAGTACATGACCATATCCACAACCCAGACAACGCTAAACTCATACCTGTGGGTCAGGCAGCTGGAAATGAGGATAGCAACCACAAATTCTCAGGGGATGATGAGCATACAAAATGAGGGTGAGGAAGATGCACCATTTAAAAACTAATGATAGTATTGACCTAATTTTTATTTCAGAAACACAAGCTGGTAACCAAAAGTAAATGGTGGTGAGCTCAAACTGCAATGCAAAAAACCACCCATGGTCCCACCAAATAGGCTATCAAGCCCTCTGGATGGACCATGTTGCTATTGTTGCAATGGACAAGAAAATAGACCTGGAATTCATGAAAGAAACTCATGCTGGAAGGATCTTGATAGCAACAGCTACAAACAGAGAAACTGGTAAGAGCATACAAGTGGTGGCAGTCTACGCCCCACTGAAGCTCCACAAAAACCATATTTTTTGGAAATTCTTAGCAGAAGTGCCATCTGAAGTGATGACTGTAATAGCAGAAGATCTGAACTGTTGGACAAATGTGAGCTGGGATATGTTCCCAATGAGAAAATGTCCCAACAGAAAGGCTGACAAGATGCTGGATTACTAGTCAAATCAGGGATGTGCCTAACAATTAATGAAAAGGATGACAATTTGGCCAACTTAATGTGATGGTCATACAATGCCACTGGATCCCCACTGTTGGTATCATGTTTGGACTACATCCTAGTGTCATCGGATCTCAAGCTGATGACATCCAACAGCAAGGTTAGCATAAATGCCAAAAGTGACCACATGGTCATCCATGTGGATATTGATCTTGATGAACCCCCGAGGAACCACAAGTGGCATCTGGCACCAGCTACGCTGAGGGATAGGAAATGGCAAAAAAAGATTGATGCTAGACTGGATATTGACTAGTAGCATATCTGGACAGCTGTCCAGATATGCTACTAGAATGATGGACTCAGATCAAAGCAAAACTGAAGCACAATAGCATGAAGTTCAAAAAAGTGACCTCCTACAAGTGAACTGCCACTGCAAAGCAGCTGAAGTCTAAATTAGAAAGACTGAGGCTCACCTGGTGGGACAGCAAGGACTGGTGGAGCAAGTACCAAACAACACACAGAAAGTATTGGGCCATAATGATGAAGCAAGACTCAGAGAGATGTACCAATGTGACTTACCAGTATTAGAGTCTAATGGGGATGATGACCAAAGAGGGTCTGAAGCACCTCAGGGAAATTTGTTCAAGGCTAGGGTTTGGGAAGTGGAGATAGTGGAAGGGGAAGTATCAACAGACCCTGAAACAATCAAGCGTGAGGTTGAGCAATTCTATGGTGATTTTTTCTGACAATGAGAAATGAGTAAATTGGTGACAAAAACCCTATTGACCTGGACAAGCTGGCACTGGGGGCTGCACACCAGAAGATGTTGCCAAGCTATCCACCAAAATCTCTATTGATGAAGTTAATAGGGCACTAAAGGAGTTGCCAAGCATGAAAGCACTAGGCCCCAACAATATATGTTCAGAAATATACAGTGTATTCTGAGACTGCATCACACTGGAGCTCAAAGCCCTCTTTAACCACTGTTTACAAAATGGCCAGCAAATTCCGGGAGGCCAAAAGACCTGAATTGTACTTTTGTACAAAAAGGGCCTCCAATGCCAACTTCAGAACTGGCATCCAATTGCACTATCAAATGCCAATTATAAACTGCTCACATGCATACTATCTAATCAACTGATAGCAATGGCACCGCGCACACTCCATAAGGCCCAGAACAGATTCATCAAAGGCCATAGTATATGGGACAGCATTGGTTCAGTCCAGAGCATACTCCAGGATGTGAAGGGTATTGAACAGGGGTACTTTATATTTCTCAACATGGAAAAGGCATATGAATGAGTAGCATGGTCAATTCTTTACAAGGCACTAAAGGCAGTCAAAATCCCTGACACTTTTTGAGCATGGATAATGACGCTGTACTTAGGCCTGGTAGCAAAGGTGATTGTCATGGATGGTGTAACCAACAAAATCCCTGTCAAGCAGGGTCTCCAACAAGGCAACCTCATGTTACCAATACTCTTTAATTTTGCAGCTAACATTTTACTGGCAGCAGCAGATGCAAAACTCCAGGGTCTAGTCCACCCCAATCAAATGCCACTGAAGATGCTAGTATTCACTGATGATATAGTAGCAGGCATAAGCTCACTGAACGACCTCCAGGATGCTGAGGAACTATTAAACCTCTACCGGCTAGCTTTGAATGCAAAAATCAACTTGGAAAAAACCTCAGTAATGAGGATTGGCAACCCAAACTTCAGCCCACCAACTGACACAACATGATTATGAACTCCCAGACAATCTGATACCCCAGGATACTATTCAACAATAAGGAATCAGCAGTACTGGAGACTGAACAGGAAGTATTGTCAAGCTTATCAATCCAAATGGCATGCTGGAAGAGTGCCAGACTATGCCTTGAGGAGAAAGTGCAGGCAATAAATGTCATCTTTTTGAAGTTATGGTATATCACTCATGTGCTGCCAATGAGCCCAAACATAGAGAAGAAAATTAGGACAATGCTCTGAACTTTCCTGTGGTTTAAGGCAAAGGTGGCACCAATACTGCTGGAAGCCCTGTTGAAACCAAAGAATGAAGGAGGTATGGGCCTCCTGGACTTCGAATCTCATACCTGGCATATATGGGGAATTCATTCCTTAAGCTAACACAGATGCACATGTGCTGCCTGACCCTAGCATGGAGCATAAACTGGGCAAGAGCCCAAGGCCTTCAAGAGCCGGTCTCTCCCCACTCAATATGTGAATGGATGGTGCATCACCTGCGGATAACCTCCCAAAAGGGTACTTCACACTACTGGTGACTATGCAATTGGGCCATACGCCAGAGCAGATGGTCATTTGAGCAATCAGCCCAAGATGCTGACCAAATTCAAAGGGACATAGAAGCCCATAATTCTGCAATGATTTCTGCAACAAGCTGGGAGAAACATAACTGAATTGCTGACAAATATGCAACCAAGTTGATCATAATAAGGTATAAATCAACGCTGATAGAATATGGGGATCTGCTCCTGAAACTGGGATGCAATCTGCCCACTGTCCACAAATCCTAAATGACTGGACTACCAAAGGCCACAACACTAACTACCTGACAAAGGAGTTGATTTCAAGCCTAAACTCCCATTTGGTAACAGCAAAACAGCGTTTGGTAACCTGGTGGATCCTAAACTGGGCATTCAAATTGAGCAAGCACAGCAGGCTGGACTACCAGCACAAAGAGTGCCCCATATATGCTAAACTGGAAGCAGACATAGCCCACTGTTATTATGAATGAGCCATGTTCAAAAAATACTGGTCCATGATGCATCATATCCTATCAGGCAAACAATTGCTGCTGGGAATACATCCATCACAGGATCTTTTCTTCATGAAAGCCCTGAGAATGGTTCTGATCCAACTACAAGCCTTCATTTACCATTTGTTATGTGAACATGACATAATAGTGGGGATCAACCCCAAAGACAAGGCTGGGCACCTGGAGGCCCAGAAGGTGAGGTTGCAGGCCCTTCCTGACCTGAAGAACACCCTGGACCAACGCTGGGTCTGGGCAAAATATGCCCAGGTTGGGACCAGTGGTGCACCAAATGCCCAGCCCCTGACAGCATCCCAAGCATTAAAATGAACTATCTACCAAATTAAGGCAGATGATTCAGTTTGCTTAGTTTCAGAACAAGGGTTCAAAACCCATTCTTGCTATAAAATAACGCGCTCAGGTCAAATCCAACTTCAGTCAATAACTCAAGTGAAGTCAGTTTCAGCCTATTTTACTAACTCGGATGGAACTATCACCCTATTGGCAAGTCGCTGCTTGGGCCCACTGTGGCATAACCCCAATTTCCCCATCTGAGCTTAAATAAATTTTCCCCTGACCAACATTCCTTGTTGGTCAACTTCCCAAATAAACCTATCCCCCATTTTAAGCTATTTTTTATTTTATAATATTCCAAATGCTCCTGTGTGCAAGCCTCTTCAAGGAGGTCTTGCATTCTGTTACACTTACCATTGCAAGTACCATTAAGCTCTCCCCACACACACACCGTTTGTCTGCCCAGGATCCCTCCAACCTGGGCCACCTAACCCCATCCAATATGTGCACCACATCATCCTTCTATGGGGTTTTATTATAAAATTTGCAATATTATGCCTCAGCAGTTATTGCTCCAGCACCCTCTTCTGGGCTCTAATCCCTCTGGCATTAATGACTAGTTCCCTGGCATTGGGCCTGTGCACCAAGCACCGCCACTCTGAGAACTGGAGAGTTATAGATGCTATCCTTACACCATTATTGTGTATGGGTAATTCACTGTATGCTTGCCACCAAGATTTTGAGCAATGAGTGCCCCCACCACAAAGGCTTGGTATTGAAGACCATTCAGATTATTTCCAATCAGCTCCATCAGGTCTCAAAATTTTTGCACCTAATCCCCAGGTGTTATAAAGCTGCATGTTTGGCTTTCCCCGCTGGATTGCTTGTTGTACATGATGAGGCAACTAATTGATTGAGAATCGAAATGGCCTGTAAGCCCACCGATGCTAGAACTGTGGCTAGTGATGGTGATCGCTGATCAGCAATGGTTGGAGGTACTAAAACTCTAGTGGCCTAAACCCCCAGTCCTTTTTACCCTTGGCTGAATCACTATATTCTTCCCTCCCCTCTTACTTTCCCTTAAAATTTATTTTAAAATAAAGTATGGAGTTTTTTAAAAAAATCTAGCATAATCTGCTCAGATTTTGGCTCTAAACTTAAATTTTATAAAATGACTTTTGTTCAAATCTTGGCGTAATCACTTTTATTTATAATAATAAAAATGTGTATGTATGATGCCCAGCCAAAACTATACCATGTAGAGTCTTGAAAATTTGGATATAAGTGGATGGGAAGGGGTCTGTATGAACCTCAAAGCCAGTTTTTTAATTTTATAATAAAATAAAAAGTTTTATATATAAGAAGTGAAAATCTACTAAAAAAATTTCACTGACATACTGACTGACATCTGAAACCTTCGAGTCTGATAGGTTCAATCTATTTGGGTGATTGGGTGAGAATTGGCAAATCTTATTGAATTTGAAAGTATCGAGCCTGATGGGTTCAATCTATTTGGGCGATTGGGTGAAGATTGACAAATATTGTTGAATAATTCACCAATTTGCTCACCTGAAGCTAATCGAGTCTAATAATTTTAATCTATTTGGGTGAGTGGGTGAGAATTGGCAAATAAGATCAAATCTGAAATTATCGAGTATGGTAGGTTTAATCTATTTGGGTGAGTGGGTGAGAATTGGCAAATGTTATCTAATAATTCACCAAATTGCTCACCTGAAACTCAACAAAAATCATATTAGAGTAAGTAGATTAAGTAGTTAGGATAATCAGCTCACCAGCCACAAGGGCAACAGCGAAGCTGTTAGTCCAAGTGGCTCGAGAGTAGCGTTGGCACAGCCTATAGGCTATGTCAGTGTGAGCTTATCATCTGATAAACTTTAAATACTGTAGCGAAGCATGGGTATCTGGATGTTAGGTTTATATATTTTTTAAAAACCTGCCTAATTTGGTTCACCTAATTAATAAAATACTTTTGGCAAGTTAAGTAGAAGTTAAGGGTGGTTAGCTGAGCGGGTAAAACTGCTTCCACCCCTAGTGCAGGTTTTGAGTTCGAAACCTGTACTGGCTAGAAAACATTCTTGGTGTGGTATATTTGTCCCAAGGTCAACCCACCTCGAATAAAATAAAAAGTTAAGTAGAAGTTAATTTAGTAGTTTGGAAGATATGTCATATACTCAATGATTAAGTATAAGTATAAAGAGATGTTTCGGGTAGCAGTTTGGTATTATTTGATTAATTCGATAGGTTTTTTTGTTTGGCCGAGTGGTTGATAGCTTTTGTTCGAATCGATAGGAACCAGTTTAGTTTTGAGGGGTGATTAGTTATTGGTTGATTTGATAAGCTCAGTTAGGTTACCTGAGTGGTTGGTGGTTTTTGGTTGATTTGATTGAGCAATTAGATTTGGCTGAGTGCTTTTGTTTATCTATAATATAAAATCTAAATCTAAGAATTTGAATATCTGAACTTCTATAGATACTGTAGCGGAGCAAAGG
>JAKSZP010015521.1:0-12231 GCA_022478985.1 Massospora cicadina | reverse complement strand
AGGGGAAAGGGGCAGAAATTTCAGCCCAACTTAACAATATCATCTTTGAACACCAACACAGAATCAAAGTTTTAAATAAAGGTAAGTTCATAAAGGAAGGTGAAACCTGTTGACATTTTTTTTCCCCAATTCCCCACCCCCCAAGAAACCAGCCCACATGCACATAGGTCCGCAAGACCAACGGACCATGGCAACTGACCCTGAGGAGGCGGGGAAGTACACTGCTATTACACCAAATTATATCGGGATATCCAAAAGATCCAAAAAAAATTAAAGAATTTATTCAAACTGCCAAGATACAAAGTACACCACCAAATTACAATATACTACCCCTTTATCACATGGAGGAGTTTTGGGGAAAAAAATTTCGCGGTGCACCACGTGGAAATGCCCAGGGCCTGATGGGATACCCTACGAATTTTACAAAAAATATTTTCAAAAAACCACCCCCCCCCTTTTTGGGTCAATGAACCAGAGTTTTTTGGGAAACACGCCTATTACCAGGGGGCCCAAAGAATCCTACGTTATAACCTTGTAAAAAAAGGGGTGACAAGTTGGACTCACAACTGACGCCCAATTGCACTCTCCAACACTGACAAAAAAATTTAAAAAAAAATTTACAGCTAGATTAGGCGCAATTGCATCTGACGTCCTATCACCCAACCAGTTTGGGTTTATCCCAAGGGCGTTCAATCGGGAACAACATACACCCTGTTAAACTTTTTGCCAATCCAAAGCAACTGGTCCCCCGGTCTTCTTGGATCAGGAAAAGGCGTATGACCGTGTTACTGGCCATACCTAAAAGAATGTCTACATCCCTTTTAAACTCCCACCAAGATTCATAAAAGGGGGCGATGTTCCCAACAGAATCTGCAACCATGGCTGTATGCGGCCCTGGAATCCTAACAAACAATATCAAACCACGCAGGGGGCTCAAACAAGGGGATCCCCTCAGCCCAAAAACGGGCTTTAAACCCGCTCCTCCGAGTAACTTACTCACATCTCATGGAGAAAATTTTGCACAAGAACAACCAACAGTCAAGGTTGGCCTTTGCAAAACTGCAGGGTATAGCAAACAATGAAGATGCCTGACAGCTGGAACACACTCTAGAAGAATACTCCAAGGTGAGCAATGCATCGCTCAACAAAAGGAAGACAGGAACATCCTCTTAGGCAAATACACAAGCAATTGGGCCACAACATCAGAACCTCACACCAACACTAAAAAAAAACCCAATTATATTACCCTTTGCAACACCCCCACCCCCAAATTGTCTGACACCTTGGAATTCTTTAGAATCGGGATGCTAAGACGAAAATGGAAAGTAAACTGTTACAACGGGTATCCAAACGCGTCGCCTCCCTCAAGGGAAGAACCCCAGGACTAACAGGACGAGTTACAGTTGTTAATTCGCTCATCCTCCCAATACTGTGGTAACAGGCCCATGCGATAGCCTTCTCACCTACCTTTATAACCTCCAATTTGCGCGCTTATCCAGGGCTGGCTGTGGCCTTCTCACCCTCCTATACGGATGGAAACACTATTTGGCCCACGCTCAAGCGGAGGCATGGGACTAATAGATTTTGAGAGCCATGCCAATCACATCCCCCAGGTACCTGGATAAAGGAAATCCTTGCTCCAGACCTCCCGCAACAACATTGGTCCAGAGTGAGGCGATCAACTTTGCACAGGCGCTCAAATTAACTAACCCACATAGTCCACCCAGACTACTTTCATACCTGATAAGCACTCCTACTGCAACGGGTCCGCATGGCTCCCTCATTTCAAACATATCCTCTGAACTATCCGCCGTATGGGATGGACCATAGAGAACATGGGTACTATACAGGGAAGGGGACGACCCAGCCCCCCAATTCAAATTAAGAAACCCAGAAACCACCCCAGAGGGATATGCTCAGTGCGTACAACCCCAAGCATAGCTAGGATAGAATACCTAGATATGCTGGAGATTCCCTATGATTTAACCACACAGAAAGCAATGTGGAAAATGACACACCACCCACTCCCTACAACCAAGGATAAGAGCAAACGCCTGGCGCTGTTTGAGAAGGACCTATAGGATTCTGGAGACCTAAATCCCCAAACCACAAAACATGTGCAGTATGTGGAGGGGAGGGACTCACTCACTGCCTAGAACATGCCCCCCAACCAAAGCTATATGGCAGGAAGTCGCACGCCTGCTCAAGATTCAAAATGAACAGGAATTCTCAATATCAAAGAGTATCTTTGCGCTCCAGAATGAGTCACCAATCCCATCTGCCCTCTGCTCCCTAATAATACCCATTGCAATGTGAACAATACACACAATTGCATTAGATGCATTCGCGTACGGTCCCAACCATTCATGGGATTATTAATAAGATTCCATGTCCATTTACTAGAGCACTTCCAAGCCTGGCTCTATGGATATATGAGACCAAGACAAAAAGTGCTCATAGAATCATGGTTCCCACTCTGGTTCCTCCACACAGACCCTTTCCTTCACACCTGCTCCATAGCAGGGGAAACCCCCTCAGAGTAGTGCACCAACCCCCCATACCTGGAAGTCCCGCTGGCAACAGGGGTAACTTGAGACTGGGGTGCCCAATTTTTTATATTTCTTAGTTATTCTCTTAGTTTCACATATATTCGGTAATGTCTGTCCCCTGGTCAGCTTACCTTGGTTAAATAAAATAAAATGAATAGATATGTTATTAACATCTAAAAAAATGGACTATAAGAAAATAAAAGTAAAGTATTTGTTCAAGTTAACTAAATCATTTATTAAAAGATTTCAGTAATGATAGTAAAGAAAACTTGATTTTTCTCGTTACAAACACTTTTGCAACAAATTCAATTCAAATCTAGGTAAAGTTTGATAATATCATCAAGGAGATTAGTTGGCGCCCAATGTCAGGGAGCAATTGGGTGAGTAAAGTTAAGGGCACAGGTGCTGGCCCCATGTCAATCAAATCTTGTAAAAGCCCCAGCAAGTCCGACGGAATAGATAAAGTTAGTAATAAAAACTGGAGGTTACCATTTCCTTGGAAATTTTGGCCTGGCAGCGCGCTGCAACCAGTTCATCAATACGCCTCACTCCCAACCACTATTGTGGTGGAACACAGGATGCGTCTTTTCCTGGTTATTCAGCAAAAGGCACTTTGGGAGTGTTCTGTGAGATGTACACACACATTTCCTGAACTAGGTGTACATCACACCCCACTCCATGCCACACGGTTAGCTGGAACTTAGCTTTAAAACAAAAAGAGTGGTGGATGAAGTCGCAAAGGTGTGCATAGTAGAACTCCTGACAGTCAGTGGTTAGTTAAAATGAAGTGCACCCAATGGACTAAGTCAAACCAAATTTTCGTGACCTTCAACTTCCTACCCACAATGGTCCAGCGCACCATGCTCAAGCACCACCTGAAGGCTGGGCTCGCCATATATGGATAAATACAATCCTTTTAAATGCAGCGCTTTACACTGATGCCAAACCTGTGCAAAAAGGTAAAGCTATTGCTTTTCTTGCCCCATCTGTGGGGATAGTGGAGGATTTGACCCAAAATTCCTCACACCACTTTTGTCATAATAAATGGGCAGAACACTCATCCTTTTTGGGTCACTGTGGATAGCGCGCCTCCCATCTGCACGTTCTGTTGCGCTTTTGGCCACAAGGCCCACACCTGCCCTGTCAAAGAGGGTGCTACTCATCAAGAAATTATCTCAGATACAATGGGAAGTGCAGACGCCCATCATAAACTGGCACTAGACACGCGAAGCCTTCCCATGGGGAGTGCAAGGCTGTTACATTCTTGTAAAACCAGTGTCCCCACAAGAGCGGAAGAAGGCCAAGAAGGCCCACAAGGCGGCGTCCAAGGAGGCAGCCAAGACTGCGTCCACCATCCTGCCAGCCCAACTCCAGGAGGAAGTTGAGACTTTCATGGAAGAAGCAGATTTCAAATCTCTCAACCAATCAGATTGGGACGCCCATGATGATTTGGCCACCCAAGCTGAAATCCTGATATATGAATCAGTTTCACCTGATTAATGCACCCAAGCATCAATTGGGTCTGAGTCGCTCACTGGCAATCCTGCTAAAATTCCACCTCCAAGCAATGGTGCACAGCAAATGCACGCACCACAAAAAGCTTGGCCCACAGCGGGGAAAAAAGTGAAGGCAAAGGCCAACGTGAGCCCCACTGCTAAAGCTAACCATTCTGATGTATACTCCATAGCATCAAATACCTGAGGCGCCAACAAGCGCCGTGAAGAAAAAGAGAAGTCTAAAGGGCTTGGATGCCCTTCCCCTCACACCTAAGGTGTGATTTGGGAGCCTTTACTTTAGGGATGTTGAACACTTGCTAAACTCAAGGCCTCGCCATCCTGGGCTAGGAAACTGAGTTTTTTACAAAATAATTTACCCGTGGACATCCTGGCCATTCAGGAAACCCACTGTACGCACAGTATTGAGGAATCATGGAAATTATGCTCCTCCTTCCCTCTCCTTTTAGTATGAGCACTGTGGGGTGCTAGTTTGAGTGAACAGGAATTTTAAATTTATTTTGTCAAATTCATACTTAAACGGCTGCGTCCTTGTTGTCACCTTTTCATGGGATGATGAAGTGCATGCTATTATTAACACTTACACCCAAACCTGTGCGCGAGAACATTGAGAATTTTTCTTGTCAGTCAATTCCCTTCCACTACCCACTGACCCATTCATTGTTGGAGAACATGAACTGCTGGATGAACCCATCCACAGACCGCTGGCTCTCATAAACTACACCCCCACTGGGGCACATTGAACTTCGCGTTTTCAAGGCCACCCTAGGGTTGTTCAATACCTTGCTGCGCCATGCTCCACTACTCACTAACATGTCGCGCCCCCACATACACAACGGCCAGTTAAGGTCCATGACCCGCATTGACCTTATTCTTAGGCCGCTCAAATTTCATACCCAAATTTCCCACTTCGCCACAACCAAAATCAATTTCTCAGACCACAGGATGGTATCAATCTCCTTCCACTTATCCAACCCAGAAGCCCAGGCGCCGTATTGGTGCAAACTTCGCCCTGCTGAAATTGCATTGCTAAGATTTTCCTCGTGAGTAGAATCTGTGACCTTGGCTCCAGAGTTTGTTGCACCATTATGTGCAGATCCAATTTCAACCTGGTCAACCTTTAAGGCAAGCACAATCCACTAGGCTCACCACCTCTCCTCCTGAAGCTCATGTGCCGCCTCAGCAATCATTTCGCACACACTGGCAGATTTGGACCACCTGGAGTCTAACATTCCCGCTGCAGGCTACAGCCTGGCTTGGGGTTGCAAGTGGGCGGAAGTGGCTGCCCACCTCAATGTACTTGTGAGACAACACAAGCATCGGATTTGTGTTCAGTATAAAGCTAAACATATTACAGCGGGCAACACGCGCTCCACTTACTTTTTCAAAAAAAACTTTGCACCGCGCCAGAGTGTGGCCTGCACACAGGTGCAAAGGCCAGACCACTCCATCGCGGATATGCCAGCTGAAGTGGCAATCAAAATACAAAACTATTACTCCAAACTATATTTATTAATCCAATTCCACTGGCCAAAATGGAGATCAAAATACAAAACTATTACTCCAAACTGTATTAATATAATCCAATTCTGCCAGCTGAAATGGCAAATTTCTTCAAAAGTGCACACATCCTCACCGTTTCCTGATTCCCAGAGTTGATGAATTGATTACTCAGGATGAACTCTGGTCCGCTGTTTGTGGTGCACCATATAGGAAATGCCCAGGTACAGACAGCATTATGAGTTCTATAAGAAGTATTTCAAAGCTTATCCTCCTTGCTGCTTGCCTCTCTTAACCAATGCCTACTGGAAACGCGCCTCCTGCCTGGAGGGCAAGAGGCCTTCACGATTAATTTATACAAAAAGGGGGATAAGATGGACTTGGACAACTGGCGCCCCTTTTCTCTCACCAACACAGACACAAAAAAAATCTACTAAAATAATAGCTAACCGTCTAGGGGTTGCTGCCTATGCTCTCATTTCCCCTGAACAATTCGGTTTCATACCCAAAAGGTTGATTAGGGACAATATACACACCATAGCAAACGTCTGTCAATCCACGGCTTCTGGAGCACTTGTATTTTTAGACCAGCAGAAGGCCTATGATAGAGTCAACTGGGAATACCTCAGAGCCTGCCTCCACAAGTTCCACCTCCCCCCCTCGCTTCATCAATTGGGTGATGTTGCTAATGGAATCTGCCACAATGGCTGTGCGTGACCCTGGCTTCCTCACGGATGTAGTCCGCCCTCAAAGGGGACTGCGCCAAGGGGACCCTATTAGCCCACTCTTGTATAACTTCAGCCTTGACCCACTTCTTTATAAATGTGAATGCCCGCCTTACTGGGGTCCACGTGTAAGGCCAAGCCCCTGTCAAGATGTTGGCTTTTTCTGATGATTGTGTGGTTGGGGTGTCTAACAATCATGATGCATGCATGCTTGAAGAAACTATCCAGGTTTACTCCAGGGTAAATAATGCAGCACTCAACGCCTCCAGAACCAAAATTGTCCTCTTTGGTCGATATTAAGCCCACTGAACCCAGCGCCCTGTTTCCTACCCGCCTTGTCAGCTAGTGCATGAGTTAGCTTGCCCTGCCCACCTCACACCGCCCCACTTGTGCTCCCCTTTGTGCCAAGCCCCACAGTTGGCCCTGTCCGCCATTTGGGGGTGTGTCTGGAGGCAGGTGGGTGCACCTCGTTGTTGATGGAAAACCATATCCCAGACAACATAACAAAACACATAGCTTCCCTCAGAGTCTTTCAGACCTCCCTTACAGGCAGGGTAGTGTTGGCCAACTCTTTGCTCCTCTCTAAAGTTTGGTTTGGGGCCCACGCCATCTCTTTTTCCCCGTTTTTCTTCAAGTCACTATACGCCCTTCTGCAAGGGTGGCTTTGATTGGGCTGCCCACCGCCAGTGCACCTGGATGTCATGTTTGGCCCTCGCCATTGTGGTGGTATGGGTCTGCTCAATTTGAGACCCATGCTGCCAAAATCCTTGGCACCTGGATTGCAGCTGTTACTAACCCTACAATCTCAGCCCAACACTGGTCCCGCGCGGCCCGCCCAACTTCTCCTGCACCCTGGGCCTCACCAATCCTTCCCACCCTCACTCTCTGTTGAAGTACCTTGCCTCACATCCTTCTGCAGCGGGCCCACTTGGGACATCGCCCCACTTCAAAAGGATCCTCCTCTTCATGCGGAGCGCTGAGTGGAGAATTTGCATCTGTGGGCACACCTCCCAGAGGGGGCGTCTTTCTCCTCAGTTCACCCAGGAAGTACAAGGACTTCCTATTCTGAGCGGAGTAATACCCAGGCGACTCCCTACCATGGCCAGGGTGGACTACATGGACATGATGGACATCCCCTACCCCCTATATACCCAGAAAGCCATTTGGAAGTATTCCCACCACCCTCTTCTGCAGCCACATATTTGTTCCCATGTGTGGCGCTGATTAAGATGGTTATACCATACTGCCAAACGCTCTAACGCTTTGCACTCATCCTGTGTCGTGTGTGGCCAGTATGGAACGCTGTTTCACCGCCTGATAAAGTGCCTTCCATCTAAAATGATATGGCGTGAGGTTAAACGTCTGCTTCGCCAGTATCAGGCACAGCCCTTCAGCCTGTCTAAGGACATGTTTGCTTTATCCATGGTTTCACCCTCTTCCACCCTCCCTCCTTGCCTTGGTAGTTGCAATCGGTATGTGGACCATCCACATGATTGTCTTAGATGCCATCTCAGGCTCCACCCCCACCCTCCAAGAAGCTGTTCGTTGGTTCTACTCACATTTAGTGGACCACTTTTAAGCGTGGATGTTTGGATACCTCCCACCACGTCACCGCCAATTGGTCTCATCCTGGTTCCCAGTTTGGTTCGTCATTTCAGACCCCTTCCTACATATGTGCTCTATAGAGGCGCAAGCCCCTGCACATGTGACCCCCTCCTTCTCTTGGCGTTCCCGCTGGCAACAGGAGATAGCGTTTGCTTCTCTGGGGTGCCCTCATCTCGCTGAAGTTTTGGTTTTTTTAGTGGCTTTTTAGAAAGTGTCCGTCCCTTGGTTGGTTTTCCCCAAATAAAATCTAAAAGTAATGATAGTAAAGAGTGAGCTAAAGATATCAAGACCAATTTTTAAGAACATAATAGTTCCTAGCTACTATAGTCTATAAGTTAACATGAGTTTCAAATAGGTTTATGAAACATATAACTAAGAATTTAATTAACCACTTGAATACTTATAAACATCCAGTGAGACTATAAAGGAAAAGCAATTAATGTACCTTTGCTTAGCTTTCAGGAATTGTTAATTTAATTTTTGTTTTATATAGGTATCTAAAAAATAGCATATAGGAAATATCTTTCCAAAGTATATATATTATATTGAATCACCACTACATTAAGCTAAGTTTAGATTATAGTGGGGTTTAAAGGCATTCACTTTAAATGCAGTTATTTGGTAACTTGTAAGAATTTTTAAATAATTAATGTTATATAAAAATGGAGAATAGCACTTTTATCATTGGAGCACTTTTTATACTAAACAAAGAATGTTGAAAACGTATTTTCTTTAGGCATGAGTAAAGTGAAGCTTATTTTTTTAGTACTAGATGGTAAAGTGAAGCTTATTTGTTTTCCATTTATTATAAAAAGAGTGGGAAACTTATGGTCATTCTTTGAAAGATAAAAAGGGCAACTTGGTATAAAAAGTATTAATTATCTAAATATACAGCTTTTATATTTGGTATATACCTTAGGTAAGGGCTTAGTTGGTATATAAGCGTAAGAGATTTACTGTTATTTTCTTTACTTTATATAATATTTACCTTTTTATGTAAAAGCAAAATATAAGTAGCAATTTAAATACAAGATGTAGTATTCATAAAAGTAAACTGTTGATTAGCCATAGATAGAGCCTAAATGTAAGAGGAAAAAGAGCTTTGATATGAAACTGTATATACTGTGCTAACAATTAATGATTCTTTGTCAAGTTTGCTATATAGAAATCATGTGCGTAAGATCATTGACTATAAACAGTATAAATGACATAATGACTTATATTTGACTATAGATAAGGTAATGGAAAGGGGTTGCAAGGAAAACGATATGACTGGACAATAAGCTATCATTCCAGCAGATTATAAATTAGAGTCGAGGTGAGCCTTGATATTGGGCAGAAAATAAATTGATGGCAATTGAATCATTTGTAGTCTTGATAATTTAAAAAATCAAAGGAATTCTTCCAAAAACTTGATATATACAAAAAACTCCTAAAATGGAACAAATAGGAGATTACTAAGCAGAGGGTGGAATTGACTCAGAATACCAAGATAAGAATTGAGTGAAAGAAGGAGAGGAAGAGTTTTTCTATAGTCTGCAGATAAGTTCTGCGTTTTATTGTTAAAATAAAAGTGTCATTCAGGGAATTTGCTCCATATCTTATATATCAGTTTTTATTAAGAGTCAGCAATCTACATATCATGTAATTCCGTTGCTCAGTGGCTATTACCCTGTGCAAATAAGCTTGGCGGATTTACCTCATATTGCTGATAAATTAACAGTGGTGCTCACTACAGGGGGCTACTGGTCAAGTGAAGCTTATAGGTACTAGTGCATCATGGCAAGCCCTCACTTGTTACACTAAAACTGATCAGATTTTACACTCAATATGCTGGGGAAGCTAGGGAAGCATCCAAAAAAGAACTGGCACATTTCACAGTTAAGGAGCTGAGGGGATGAGGATACTATTTTTAAATTGCAGCTAGGCACCTGTCCCACGTTGGCAGCAGATCAACAAGGCTGTCTACAAACGTGACCCCCAGCAGCTGTTAGTTATTATTGAGTGGCTTCTGCATAGTACCAACTTTATGAAGATGAGGCGGGGGAACATGCTCTAAGTTTATTTAATAACCAACAGGACCAAGAAACTTGTTATGCGTTGTATATGTCCTACCTTGATGTGTCCCACCATGGGGCTGTCATCACCAACACAGCACCAATGGAACTGAGGAATTTTTGTATGCATATGTGCAGCCTTTGATCCGCCAGCTACTGTGTGTGCTGGCCTGCCACAATATTGAGATTGGAAACATCATGAAGTTTTTCTTTTTGCATCAGAACAATAGTCATCTTTTACTCAACCAACTTGATCACTCTTTCTCAGAGGTTCAGGGAGCGCTTTTACATGTGGACAACCGCATTGTGGATGTCTACAGTCTCTTGGAAGAATTGGTTCCACAGTTGAAGCAGGAGTTACCCCAAGTGATAGGGGAACTTCTAGACCAGCTTGGCCTATTGGCAGAATGGATTCAGGATGTCAGCACATTGGGTAGTAGCACTGAGCATAATAGGATGGATCTGGAGAATGGGCTGAAATGATTGAAGCAGCAGAAGCTCAGATTAGAGACTGGGTTACCTTGACAGAGTGGCGGATGACAAATCACGTTGACTCTGTGGCAGTCAAATTTAGTCAACTTTTCGTTGAGTGGAGCAACCAGTGGATTGCTGACAAAACGACCAGCTCTTTTGTCCTCAGATTATTTCCAGTTGCTGGGTCAGATTACTCAGTTGGAAAGTGTTAGTCAGGAGGATTTGATTCAAAGCCATTACCTTTCCATTCATCAATACACAAGTACGCATTTTTGCACATGCGTTTGGATACCCTTTAATGGGCCAATGAGGAGCTTGTATGAATGGGCTCCCCTAGTTAATCAAATAGAGGGAAAAATGACAAACATGTGACACTAAGTGGCTGAACCAGAAAAAGGGGACATAGGAAGTTCTATCATAGTTTTGGGAAATGGATGTAAACTAAACTCAGTGAAAAATCCCAGAACTAAAAAGTCAGTAAAAAGTCTTAAACGGGAGGTGCAAGGTGGGATGTTGGTGCTATTCAGTTAGGCTGAGTAATTGACAAACATTTTGTAAAACCCCTTTTAAAAGGAAAAAGGTGCAGAGGAAAGTCGGGAGAAGAATGCTATGGATCAGCCAGCAAGTACCCCTCAGGGGTCGCAGCAGTCCCTCTTCCAATCCAACTTTTCCCAGTCCCTTTATGAATTTGCATCATTCTAAATGACCATGCTAGTTCAAAAGGGGTTTTCCTTGATCATTTGGAACCTAGCTTGGCTGTTACTTGCCCCCAGACCCCGACGGGGTTATTTTGTTCAAATCAATTAGTTACCATCCTTCAGTCATGATGGAAACTTTCCGGTATAATAAACGTTTAATTCTTGGGAAGGGTCATCAGATCAGCAGAAAGTGGAACAGGTTTTTATTCATCAATGTTGAAGTGCTGACAGGTCACTTGTTATCCAAAAATTCCATATTTTATCAAGAGGTTAAAAAGACTGTGCTACATCTTTTTGGGGGGATCAGATAAGATGATGCAGTACAAGGCTGACTTTATGACCCTACAGCCCAAAAAATGAGCCCAGGGGACACAGAGTGATCCCGGCTGAAGCTCATGTGTTTGTGGGAATTAATAGCTCAACCACGAGGATGTAGGCATAGCTATGACGGCGGCAGTCAACAATATCCTGAGCTGCAAAATTTTTCTCCCCACTGATTGAAGATGCAAGGCTTCCTAAAATGTCGTTTACGCCGTCTTTCCCCAATTCATGTCCCCAAAGTGGTGCGAAAAAGGGCCCCGTATTGTCGCTGCATATCCAGCGAGAAAGGACAAATGCCAGTTATAATCCATTTGGGGGAAAATTTGTCCACCCTATAGTTAACGGAGCCTTTTTTGCCCTCCTTATGCTCACCGCCCTGTCCTCATATTAATTTTACATTCAACTAACTTTTGACCTGGTCTTTCAGGAATGAATTATAGACAAGAGCCATTTATGAATGTTTTTTTATGCAGAAGAAAAAAAAATTATCAGCTAATTGCCCAGGTATCAGCACATGCATGCAGTGCCATCTGTTTTTAATGAGAAGGAAAAAACTTAAACGGAGTAGAGAAAAAGCTCTACCCTGCCCAAAAAAAATTTTTTAACTAACAATTCCCAAAAACTCGGTTGACCAGGACCCCGCCTGTCATCTTATTATAACAACTTCCTGCGGATCCCAGCCTTAATTTAATAGAGCAATTATACCCCTTCAGGTATGAGTTCTTCCAAGATTTAAAAGCTATATGCATGGAAAATCCTGGGAAAGGGAATAATACAAGGTGCTGGGC